>JAJKFI010035906.1:0-67914 GCA_029204185.1 Lerista edwardsae
GTAACCCTGAGTTCCTTGGAGGAAAAGAGGGGTTTAAAAAGTCATAATAAATGTTGCAAATTAATTTGCAAAATGAATACAGGATATCTACTTCCAGAATGTATACAGGATATCTATTTCTTTGAGAAACACTATCATAAGAATTCCTGAGTACTTTAAATGCAGTATCAAAAATGTTCTATTTGCTAGACCACACTGGCTAATTCTGGCCACCAAATGACCACTGAGGGCCAATTCAGTGTCATTTTTTTCAACATGGAAAGCAGACACCACACACAGGTGATGATAACAGACATGACTTTTTCATTGCAAGTGCAGGTCCTGAAAAGCTACACTTGGCTCCACAGTGGAGGGTTCCCACATTTCGTGCTTTCAGCAACCCACATGCACCAGCAACCCAACAAGGTGTACGGGAACCAGACACCGAACAGGCAACTGTCCAATATCAAGGTCAGGCTTTTCATGAAGCTATTTGAAACTGTTGAGGGGGGAGTGGCAGAGTTGGACAGGAGATGAACTGAAGAGCAGGGGCATAGCTACAGTGATGCAGGGGGGTGCAGTTGCACCAGGCAACAAGCTTTAGGGGGCAACAAGCGGAGATTGATACTAGTGGCAAAATTGTGAAAACTTTGGTTATTATGAACAATACTATCATGTCATATTATCATTGGAAAGGTAATTTAATGCAGAATGCAATGAAATAAACTAGAGTGTAATATCTTTACTCTATCAAACGCTATGGCCAAAAACCCAGAAAATGCCAATATAGCTGTCATGTAAAAATTGCAGCTCATTAAAAATCACAATTTGTAGGAATAATATTGTCACACACACACACACACACACATGCGCACACACACACACACATGCAGGACTTCATGCAAAATGCAATGAAACAAACTGGAGTGTAATATCTTCATTCAATCAAATGTGACCAAAAACTTCAAGAAAATGAAAATACAACTGTGACATCACTTCCTATTGTGACATTGCTTCTGGGCATGGGAAGTGAAAGAAGTGGAATTCCTCACTCTGAAGACGAGGGAGAGAGGCCAGGAGCTTGGGCTCCTGAGTTACACAGGAGCTTGGGCTCCTGCAACACTTAGCATTTTGCTCCCCCACAAGAATGCCACTAGGGGCATTCACTTGCTTTTCTTTTCTCCAGACTTGCTGGTTTGTCCTCCCCCTAGTGGATAAGGAGAGGGGGAGCAACAGGTGGACAGCCAAGCAAATGCGGGGGGGGGGGGGCACGGGGGCTCCGGGCAGGACCAGCAAACTGTGTGTTTGTGGGGGGGGGGAATTCAGGTAGCAGGTAGACACTCAATTGATCCCCCCTTCTTCATTACCTCTGCTGTAGTTATGGGTAGTGGTGCAAAGGGGGACTTGCATTTGCTGGTGCTGCCTCCTACTCCCCACTGCGCCGCCCCCCCCCCCACATAGCCCTGGGCCACTGTTTGAGATGACAGTGGAGAGCAGCTGCCACAAGATTTGTAAAATGATGGAGGAGGAAGGGAAAGAGTGGGGTATCCTCATTTCGCACTGCCTCCCCAGTAAGACAGCCTGGCTCAGAGTTCAGAGGCTGACTGAGAGGGCAGTGGGGAACAGGCAGCAGCAGATCACCTCTTTCTTTCCAGGTGCTGTTGAACACTTCCTGGATGCCCCAATCTGCAATGCGGCACTGGGGACAGGACACCTGAGAATTGTGACCTGGCACCAGAGATGAAGAAGGTGATCCTTAGCTGCTGCCACCGCTGCCCAAGAAGGCATCTTTCTGGGCATTGGTTTGCCAGGCTGTGCTGGAGAACACTGGTAGCAGTGGACCCTCCCTGCCGCAGGGGTTGGCCAAGCACAGGTATGGATGGTCCCTTGTAGGGATCCCCAGCAGGTGCCCCACCGAGTCCCACCTGGGGAGCCATCCCTGAGTCCCAAGAGATGTTTGCAACTTGTAAATGCAGTGGGAGCAAAAAGACACGTGCCTGGATCCTGGTATACTGAGCTCCATGCACAACTCCACAGATGACGTTCACCCATTTTTCTACATGTGAACAAGCACTTTCCATGAAGGAAAAGCCCAATGTCTGGTCATCAAACAGGCAATGCGAATTTCCCGAACATGCTCAGGTTTCTGCTGCTCTTCAGGGGAGTGGAATTCCACATCTCTGGAGTCCACCAGATCAGCCTTCCTTCCACTGGTTCCTCTTCGGAAGTTAGGAGTAGGAAAGCGCTTGGGACAGCTGCGTGGCTCTCCTGGTTCAGTCTGTCAACTGTACACATCAAAATTCCAAAATTTTGGCAGGTGAAATGCCATGCCCGCAAGTTCGGCTTCCAATCAGGTTTTTCATTCAGCTGTATGCCCAGGTGCCCCCTTCCTGAGTCCTGTTCACCTTCACCCACTCCAGGCGTGAATCTGAGCCAAAGCTCACCGGGGCCTGAGCAAGCTTCTCTGAGCATGTATAGAGTACCTGCCTCTCTTCCTGGAGTCCAGTGAGCCAGCCTTGCTCCCAAGGAATTGCGCACAGGACGGTGGTCCTAGAAGCAACCGGGTGCGCCAGGCACTCTGAGCGTGCTCTAGCGAACTCGCTCTTCCTGTGGACGACTTCACGCGCCCCTCCCTGCTGAGCCCCGCAGGCCTCGCGAAGTAGACTCCGGTTCTGTCAGCGGCCAGCTGTTCCCGGAGGCTCTAGGGCGGGGGGCGGGTCCTGCGGTGAGGAGGGGGCGTGGCGGGGGCGTGTCCCGGGCCAGGCTCTGGCTCTCGCGCGGTGGGCGCCGCGCTTCAGACGACCAGAGGGAGCGGGCCGAGGGCTGTGCGCGCTGGTGCTGGCCGTGGGCGCCGAGCGAGAGGCTGGGCGGAGCGGGCGGGTCGGGGGCAGCTGCTCGCTCGCTATGAATGCGGCCCGGGCCCTGCTCTCCGCCGTGTTGCTCGCCTGCGTCTTCTGGGGGGAGCTGCCGTGTTGCCAGCAGGCTACCATCCCCTCCGCCGCCGGGGCCGCGGCCGCCAAGGGCATGCGGAGCCGCCGCGAGGGCAAAGCGCCCCGATCGCCGAGGGACGTCGCCGCCCCAAAAGGGGGAGCCGCCGCCGCCGCCGCCGGCCAGCTGCGCGTGGAGCCCCACGAGTACATGCTCTCCCTCTACCGGACCTACTCCATCGCCGAGACACTGGGCATCAACGCCAGCCTCTTTCAGTCCTCGAAGGCCGCCAACACCATCACCAGCTTTGTGGACCGGGGACGAGGTAAGCGCCTCCGCGCAGCAGTCGAGATCAGCCCCTTCCCACCTCACCCCACATCTGCCACCGCCGCGGATCCGCAGTCCAGCTAACGCCGCTCTTGCCCCGTCCGGGTTCCGACCCCGCTGACGCCGCGCCGGAAGACGGCCGGGCCCCTTCACCCGCTTGGCCTCCCGCAGGGCTCTGCCAGATCTTTTCCCGCATCCATCCCTCATCCATCTCCACCAGCATCCTCCGGAGAGGTCGATCGGGACTTTCCGGTCGCAGCCCTGTGCCCGTTTTCTCGGGGGGAAGCCCGTCCTATTCAGCGGGGCTTGCTTCTGAGTAAGCGGGCAGCGGCTTGGGCTGCACAGCGCGTTGGGGTGTCTCTCTGCGCCCCCCCCCCCGCAATCCCACGCAGACCTGTTTCGGAGCAAGTCCGGTGGAATGTGGTGAGACTCGCTTCGCTTCTCGGTAAACACTCGGAGCTCCTGTTAAGTGGAGTAGAGTGAAGTTTACACTCCGAACTGCTGTGGGTGAAAAATCCAAAAAATTATTTCAAAAATGGTTTTGGAGGAAACCAATAGCAGAGGTCGAGCCCCTGCCCCCTCAGCTTGAGCCGAAAGGCAAACTTGAAAACAATCCGCTCCCCGAAAGTTGCTCGGAAGGTCACTTTTCCTTCCGAATTAGCCGCGATATCAGCCCCCGTTCTCTAGGTCTCTTAGAAACCGTTCCTGCGGGGATTTTCCACCCCGTGTGTTTCGGTGGGCGTCCTGCGTCGGCCGGGGCTGCGGAACGGAGTGTAACGGGCCCAGCAGGCTCCCTTGTGGGAAGCCAGATTCAGCTCCTCATTGGGGGGCAGGTCGGGTCTGCTTTTGTCCTCCCTCTCCCAGGGCCCGGTCCTGTTTGAAACAAAGGCGGAGCAGAGCAGGAAATTATCCCAGCCAGCCTTGCTGGTCCGCTTCGGTGGGGACTGGTAAGGGTAGGCAGGCATTTATTCCGACGTCACAACGAGACACGCATTCATCTGCCTTTGCGGTTTCCCACGTCTTGAATTCCACGCGTCTTCCGTTTCATGTCTTGAATTCGAATCGTTGAACGGAATGATAATTTCGTTGGAACAGCGGTGCTTGCGGGATCATCCCAGCCAGCGACCACTACGCGTCCCTCTCATTTGGTGGAACCAAATTACACTCTCGTAACTTCGCGCGGGGCTTTCAGCCGTAGGGGATTCTCCCCCGGCTGCCCGCCGTTGACCTCCGCCTCCTGATTGGCCTCCAACGGGACTCTCACGATATGACCGCAGCTTAGGATTCACACGGCCAAGCGGGATCTCAGGATCGGCTGCGTTTTCCTGACCCTGGGTTGGGAGTGGGGGGCGGGGTTGTCTCTGGAATCTCTCAGGATCATTGAGAGTCCCCGCTCTGGATTGTTCAGCTGGCTGAGAGTCATTAATGACCCGCTAATTAATTGGCTCCGCGGGAGGGTGGTACAGTCGGGGGCTCCAGTCTTCCCACTCTCGTCTCCCGCCTGCCCTCGCCCTGCAGCCCCTCCCTACCTGTTCAGAAGTCTCTCCGGCTTCCACGACGGTGCCTATTGCGAGAACCAGCTGCCGTTGCAGCTGGGTCAGCGGGTTCATGAGCTGTTGAAAGGGGGGAGTGTGTGTGTGTGTGGGGGGGGAATCGAATCCACTGGCCTTGCTGGAAGTTGGTGTTCGGAGCAAATAAAACGCAGTCTCGCATTCCTTTCGGAGCGATCCACATAGTTTCGTGAACTGGTTAATTGTAAAGTCCCCACCCAAAAGTGGGGGGGGGGGCCGCGGAGGATGGTCTAGGACAGACAATCCCGTACTTAAAAAAAACCAAATCCTTCACTTCTTCTCCTAAGACGAGCCATGAAATAACTTCCGATCATTGTTTCACGATGTGCTTTCACGATGTGTTTCTTTGCGTACACGACATTATCGCAGCGTGTACTCCTCCAGGGTGGATTCATGTTTTACCCCCACCCCCACCCCCGCGTCCTGGCTGCTTGTCCCCGTCCCACCCCAGACGTAGGCTGCACTAACCGCATCGCTTTTCATCTGGTTTCTACTACACAATCCCCTTCCCCCAAGGTTTGCATTGGTTTTCTCTTGGTACAGTACTGGGAAAGAAACCACAATCCGATTTCACGGATTTTAGGTTGTGCCGGAAACGATTTCACTAGGAAAGCGATGGAAGGGTAAATTCCTTCGCTTCTTCCCGGGGTCCGTGAAATGCGCGTGTCCCTCACGGTCCGGATCATAACTCGTGATTGGTGCTGCGGCTGGTGCAGGATATTTGCCAGGTTCGCTGGTAGTCTTCGCACGATCCTTCAAAGAGCACCTGGCGGGGACGCTGTGCTTTCAGGGTGGCGGTCGATGCGACCTGAATACAGGTGGGGAGGCGTCCTTTCTCCTCGATCCGTCGCTCCTGGCTTTGTGCGTCAGGTGGGTTTGTAAAGGGCCGAATTTCTTCTGCAGCCTCCCTTTGTCATTTTATTCCCTCCCCAAGTAAACGCTTCGCCTTCTCAGCCAGAAGACGAGCCCTGTTTTGGGTCTGCGTCTCTCGCTTACCCTGGAATGCAGCTTGGGCACAAACACGCTTCCAGTGTATAAGAAAGGAACGGAAAGAGACGTCTCTTGTAGGCGATGGTTGGGAGTAAACGTCGTGGGTCTAAACCGGGAGCGGGTCCTGGATCTCCGCTTCTGGGAGCCTCGTTGGGAAGGGGGTGGGGTGGTCGAGCAAGGGGGAGGGCCCTGCGCCCCGGAGTCCTGGTCTGATGAAGGGAAAAGCCTTCCTTTTTCCTCCCACTGATTTTGATTTGATGTGTCACAGGCTGTGACCTCGTGCCGGACCTTCTGAGGGTTGCTTAGCATCAAGCCACTGATTGGAGTAGTTCAACTCAGTGATCTAATTGAGTGTTCATGTCATAACATATCAAATATTGTCTAGTCTCCCATAATGAAGGGGGGCCGGCCAATCGCGCGTCGCCAGGGAGTGAACTTCAAGAGAACTTCCGCTCCTCTGAAGTGGCAGAGTCCTTTCCTGACCAAAGAAAAACGAGGGCCCACCTCCCTGGGAGCTGCTTGGCCCACTCTCCTCCCCCAATTAATTGGTGAGGTGGGTTTGTGCTGTGGCGGCGGCAGCAGCAGCAGCAGCCCAGAAAAGGTTCTCTCCCCACTGACTTGCAGACAATATAAAGCCACTCTCCGGACGCAATTGGATAGACTTTTATTGACTTAACTTGAAATTCTCTGGCCTCCTGTATGCGGAGACTTTGTCAATTTCAGGTGAGCAGAATGGAAGGCTGAGACTGAGGGTGATTCCTCCCGGTTGGAAATCGGTGATTTCCCGGTCTCTTCTCTCCCCATTGGGAAAGGAATAAAAGCACCGGCGTTTCTCCCTTCAAGACTTTCTTGGGAACGTCTTAAGAAGTCCTAAACGGAGCTGCAGTATTCTTCCTCTCGCTTTTGAATCAACTAGAAGAAAGAAAAGATATTATACAGGAATAGAAACCTTTTTCTTGCCTCCCCCCCCCAAAAAAAAACAAAAAAAACCAGGTCATGAAAACCAAGCCAAGGAGGGAATTAGAACTCGGGACCACACCCAGCCATCACTTCCCAGGAATAGATTCAGAAGCCAGAGCCATTTAAGCTGCGATTTCAAGAGGGAGGAAGTACATTCCATTGAAATCAGCTAGATTTTCTTCCCATCCGTGAATGTGCACTGTATGTGCATTCCTCCTTTGAGAAGGAGGACGGTTTAACTTTATAAAGAGCACCCCCAAATCTGGTTTCTTCTCTCTCGCGCGCGTGGTGACCTAATTTATGACGATTTAGGACTAATAATGAGATAAAGTATTGTTATCTGCTATCTTGGGGGTGGGGAAAGGGTTTGTCTGGAAAGGGCTGTGCGGAGGGGGGAATAATTAGCATTACTTTCGCCACTGATCGCCTTTCACTCATCCCTCCACCACCCCTGTTCCCCTTTCCAGTTATTGTCGCGAGATCCGACCGGGCCCCGTCGAAAATAGAATTACTGTTGGCACATGAAGTGACTCATTAAAACGCAGATGGTGCTCGGCTCGCTGGCCTCGGCCTCCCCCCCCCTCTCCCCCCACCGCCAAGCACCGAAGCTCTCCAGTAAAGCAGGACAATTAGGAACTGCGAAGAGCGAGAAGGCAGAGCGGACAACGAAAAACAAAACACCAGCGCCCTTTCTAGGCACGCCTAAGGGGGGGGAAATAGGAGCTCCACCGAGTTCAGCGAGAGGTTTCACAGCCCAGCCAGGGATCTCAGGAGCTGGGCTGAGAAATGCCGCAAAAGTCTCCCACCCCCGTCCATTTCCAACTCGGATCCGACACAGTAAAAAAGAGGCAGAAGTCCCCAAGGGTGGGGGTGTATTTCGCGGGCTTTGAAATGGCCTCGGTGTAAGAGTGTGTATTTCTAATTCATTCTCCTCGGAAACCGTCAATTTCCTTGTCTCTCAGGCTGCCTGGTATTTGCCAGGGAGGGAAGTAATCGCCGACTCCTTGTAAACAACACCCCCCCCAAACAAACAAACAAACAAACAAAACAATCGGGAAATGCCACTGAAGTTCACGTGTCTGTCTGCCACGCCAGCCTCGACGAAAGGGCTTGCAAGAAAACGCGCAATCCCAGGCATGTTTACTTGGAAGTAAATCCCGGTGTGTTCAGCAGCGGGGATTACTCCCAGGTAAATGTGCGCTGGATTGCAGTCGCAATGATGTCAGTTGCGCTTAGTCCCAAGAAACGTGATGACTACAGCACAATGTCTATAGTACCCCTGAATACAGTGAGACTTACTCCCTAGTAAGTGAGGGTGGCAGCAGTCCTTAGACCATGATCGTACCATCCGACACGTTTATCCATCATCCCCCTTGAAGTTCCCCACCCGCACTCTTTCTAGAATACACGTTTAAAATGTGAAATTCAAAGCCCAAGAGAAATGCGCTTTACATCGAACTCGTTTCACACGTGACGCTATAAAGTATCCGAGGCGTTCTCCCTTTAAATGGCGCTGAGTAGTGTCTTATTTAGCTCTAAGAGTGAGTGGCCTATATCAAGTCACGTCCGGAAGAGCAGGTTCGCGACCCTTCCGTGTGCTTCTTTACTCGGAAGTAAGTCCCATGGAGCTGAGTGGAATTGCCTGCCAAGGAAAGGTGTGTGAAATGAGAGTCGCGTGTAAAAAGAAACCCGCTTCCTGCGTTTGCGTTGGTCGTGGGGATGAGGGCCTTGAGGGTCAAAGCTCTGTCTTGAGGAGAAACCCTTCCGGGCGGTCGTTGATTTTTCGGTGGAAACGAAAGAAAGAAAGAAGACCCGTGTTCAAAGGCGTGACGCGTTTAGACGGCTCCTGTTTTTTGAGAGACGGACCTTACGGGTGGGAAGTTGGCCATTTTCAGGGAGGGGGGGGGACATGTGACGGAGGAATGAGGGTCCCCCTTGCAGCTTCTCTCCGTTGAGGGCCAGCGGGGGCTTTCTAAGGTGGATCCGCGCAGCCCCGGCGGCTGCTTCAGCAGAGACGAGCGCGGCCTTCCCCCCGGGCGGTGTTGGGGTTGGCAAAAGGCGAATGAAATACAAGCAGGGAAGTATTTTAATGGGCGCGGAGGGAATTCGCTGCTCTTAATTATTTGGTGACCTTGTATTCGATTTGTTGGAGCCCCTTATAAAAATGGTAATGCAGACCAGACGGCCGGGGCGAGAAAGCGTCCCGCACAAGGTCCCCCCTCTGCGCTTCGCTGCCCGGCAAAGGGGCAGGAAGATGCGGGGAAAGGGGGCGAGGGAGGGGTACCTCCCCTCTTCATGGGCACAGCAGAAGCCGGGACGCCGCCTCGATCCTAAACAAGCGTGTCTCCTCGGAAGCAAACTCCACTGAATTCAACAGGAATAAGGGCCCAATCCTATCCCCTTTTCCAGCGCTGATGCAGCCTTGCCAGTAGGGTGTGCGCTACGTCGGGGGGGGGGGGGCAGTCACGGAGACCTCCTCAAAGTACCCTTGTTCCCTTACCTTGGGGCTGCATTGCTGCTGCATCAGAGCTGGACAGTTGGAAAGGATTGGGACCTCAGTGTGCCAAAGCCCGCAGTGCGCTTTCCTGGAAAGAGGCGCTGCGTTAACCCTGCGCGTGCTTCCCGAGGAGCCAATTCCCACCTAATGCACTGCGATTTGCTTCCAAGTAATTTGCGCTGAAAGTCCCAGCGGACGCTCCTTCTGAGGAAGCGCGCCACACACTGGGCTGCGACGCAACTTTATCCGGAAGCGAGTCAGGTGAGAGTAGGCAGGGCTGTGCGAGGGAGGAAGCGACTTCCTCGTTACTTGGGGCCCACAGGCAAACTGAAACTGGCAGGGCTTCCATCCATGAAAACTGGGTTCAGGATCCGGCCGTGACTCGTGGAAGGAAGTTAAGGGTTAGTTCAAGCAATTTGTAGATCTGAGGCAGGACAAAACTCATGGCTGGGCAAGGGGAAGACAGTGGAACGGATTCACACAACTACAGTGGCTCATGGTGATGTTGACGTTACTGTAAACTACCTGGATTGGAGCGTGTTCTGGTCGCCTGAATCCAGCCATAAGCCCTCTTTTTCAGGTCACATCAGAGTTCAAGTTTATAAGCTGTCAAACATTGCAATCCTACGCATGTCTATTCAGAAGTAAGCCCCATTATCTTCAATGGAACTTACTCCCCATTAAGGGCCCAATCCTTTCCAACTTTCCAGTGCTGATGCAGCCGTGCCAACAGGGCGTGCACTGCATTCTGGGGTGGGAGGACAGTCAAGGAGGCCTTCTCAAGATAAGGGAACATGTGTTCCCTTGTTGCGGAGCTTTACTGTACTGCAGCTACATCGATGCTAGAAAGTTGGATAGGAACCTCAGAACCTCACTTTGTGTACAGAACCTAAGCCTAGGAACATTTGTGGGGGAAAGGTTTAGCCGAGAGGGTTAATGCCTCCGTTTGCCCGAAGATAACAGCTGAAGGTCATGAGTTCGAGACTACCGGAAGTCTCTGTGAGCGGCAGACCTTGCAAACTGCAGCTGATTAAAAGTTGAGTTCCAGCTGCCTTGTGGGAGGAGGAGTGTGCTGAAGTCAGCTGTGTCTCTAGTGGGAGCAGGGAAGCCTCTTATCAGCCAGCAGAAGACAGATGGGTGGCTAAGAAAGAAGGTTAAATCCAGAAAGAAAGATCTGTATGAGTGTTGTTCTTGAAAGATAGAACATTTCTGTAAATTGTAAAAACGTTCGGGTTTGTGAATAAAAGTCTGCCTGGGTAAACCGCCTTGAGTTACAGTCATTAGAGAAATCTAGTGACCTCAAGAAAGGCGGTATATAAATACATGTAGTATATATATAAAAAAGGTGAAGCGGAGAGAAAAAGGATGCTAGAATCCAGAAAGTAGGCAGTTAAACCAAAGTGTAATGGTGGGGTGTGTCTGGGCAGGCAGCCATCTGGGCAGTGGTGTTGTGGGGCCTGTGCAGCATAGGTCGCTCCTGGCAGCTTGAGGTAAGTGGAGAACCCATCCCTCTGCTAGCCTGAGCATCACTCCACTGAGCGATATGACTTCTCCATGCAAACTAGGGACTGCCCACTCCAGTGCATGACCCTGTGGATCTGTGCTCATTGGGACTTGCTCCTTGGAAAGTGGGCGAGGCTTGTGCATCTTGGGCTGCCATCTATAGATAGGGGCATGATTTCCTTCGGAGCAAAACAGGCCTGTGCTGCAGAGATCGCCCATCGGGCCTCAGTGGATTGTTCTTGGATGCAGAAGAAGTTGAATTGGAATTTATAACCAGACTTGACACCATCACAGGAGCGGGTTTGGATCCATCGTAGCTCCGGCTGCTAATTGTACTACCTGGTAAGCATTGCTAAGAGTTCATCACTGAATGTCACCAGTGCTTATTGTGCATATTTTTAGATTTGTTAGGAGATCAGCCTTCTTTCATTTCCTCCTGCATATTCCATTTGGCTGTGTTCAATGTGTTATACTGTACGTGTGGCAGGTGAGGCAGAACCACCCCACTGGAATTCTTTGAAAAGTGCTGCCACTGCTGTGATCCTGCAAACACTTACAACCTGTGGGCTCCAGCTGCTCACAGCCTGTAGGTTATGTTTGCATGATCACAGAAGTGGCGGCATTTTTCAAAGAACTCCAGTGGGGTGGTTCTGTCTCACCTTCCACACTTGCACATCTCTGATGTGCGCAAACCTGTACACACATACACTTATATATATAGCGGCCTAGTGGGACATTCACCTCATGCCTCTAATGAAACAGACAGGGTGGCCAATCTTTCAACTTCAGGGCTCCTGAGCCTTTAACAATTGTGTAGGGGAGGGAATTTCAGCAGGTGCAGTTTGTCATGTCACAGATGACAAGCTGTGTGCCTGCTCCTTCCCTCCTCTATACAATCGAAAAAGGTCCAGGAGCCCTGAAGTTGAAAGATTGGCCACCCCTTGGTGTAGACTGTAGTCCAGTGAACTTCACATTGAAACCGGTGGGTTGTCTGTAAGATGCCACAGGACTTCTTGTTGTGTTTGCGGCAAACCTCTGGACATGGTTTATCACATTTATGATCCCTCCTTCTTCTGTCATCTGTGGAGTCCAGTTCTTCTACCTTAGGATTAGAAATAGAAATAGAAATTTATTGTCATTGTACTCAAGGTATGAGAACAACGAAATGAGGTGCTCTTCCCATCATACAACTTCCCATCATACAACTGGACAACACCAAAAAAAACATATACAAATAACAATTAAAACAACACCCAGTGGTCGTAGTTTGAACTAGCACTGCTACAACCATCGGACATTGAAAATATTTGGTGTTCATAAAGCTACCCAAGTTCTATTTTTAGCTGGCCCTTCCTCAGGACAGTCTACATTGTTTCCCTGTGAGCAACTGAGATAAAATCCTGTTCTCACAACTTACTTAGCCTGTGTGAACAGCCAAGAGGGGCAACATCTCTAATACGGTGTATACAGACAAAACAGTTGTCTGTTGTCTAGAAACAGACAAATAGGTGGGACCCGTGCTCCTGGGGGTGGAGAGAGCTTGCACAAATAAGGACTGTGTCCTTACACACTATGCAGGTGTTCAATTCAATGGGTGTAAATGAGGGGGAGTGGCTTAACAGTCTCCCCGAGACACAGCTACTTCATGTCCAAAGCTTTGCCTGCATGAGCTTGTCTGTATCTCACTGAAGCGGTGTACAGGACCCTGTGTCTCTGCCCAATGCCCTTCTCAGCCATAGTTGAACCAGTGAAGGCTGCTGGAAACAAAGTAAAGGGAAATTCTCCAGAGTGTATTGATCCTACTGTATATGGTTACTCAGAACCAAGACCTCTCTCCAAGTGCAGTTTTCCTTGAGTGAGGAATCAACGCTGCTGCTGATAACTTTTGGAGAGAGAGGACTGTTAATTCTACAAAGCTTTTGAAATGGGATGTCTGTATTCTTCCTTGCTTACTTTGTATTTAGGAGCCAAACAGTGGAGGCTGATCTAAGTGGAATTCTTTTGGAAAACCTGTTTAGTTTTGTTCTTCTTTAAAAAAAAAAAAAAAAGTCCACCTTTTATTTGGAAATCCTCAAGGAGCTGTGTGTCCCAAAGCCACAGAGCTGCCGTGAACATCCCTTGCCCTCCAAAGCACGACTAGCAAGAAAGGATCTCAATAAGACTTTGCAGGAAACTGATTAAGGAGCGAGAAGGAGCACCCGGATTTCGAGTCTGGCTCAATGGAGGGGCTTAAAACCTGACAGTGGTTGCAAGCCAAACCGTAGGTAAAAGATCCCTTGTTTTCCACCTATGTACTCCTGGAAGCATGTTACTCAGAGAAGAACCATGAAGTAAACTTACTCAGGAAGAAATGTGCTCTTATTCCAGCCTTAAGGATGCAAGTGCTGCCCGGAGAAACCCTCGGTGAGTACCTTGGAACTTGCTCCTGAGTAAACCCGCATCCCTTGGGAACCTGCGCATTAAAGGTCTCCTTGCATAAGCTAGTCGTCACTGTGCCCCTCCTCTAGGAATACCGCTGGAGAGACCATCCGCGGGGTTAAGTGGTTCTAGGAAGTGCGCGTGCCAGCTTGACACTTCTAGTGGGAATGCCGCCGGCCCCGCCCATCGCCTCTCATTGGCTGCCCGCGATTGGGCTCCCCGCCGCCACGGCCGCGTGCCTCAGACGGACGCTGGTGCACCGGACGGTGGTTCGAATGAGCAGCCGGTTTTGGGACCTCCTCGTTGGCCTGCTTCAGCTCCGGCAATGGAGCTCTCAGGCATGGCCTTTGCCAGGGCGGCCTCCCCTCCGTTGTGGCTGCTGGAGGCGGCACTCCCACGACAGAGCCCCTGTCGCCTAGGCTCGCTCGACGGGAGGTTTCCCATTCATTTCAATGGCGCTCGCCGGCGCGGGGACGGGGACGCCAAAACGTTCCTTCCTACCCACGATCTTGGCGCGTTCCGACGGAGCCGCGAATGTTGCTCTCTGCTGCAGCAGCCCAAGTATTCGCGCCCCGCCCCTCTGAAGAACCAAGTCAGTAGACTCGCCTCCACTGGACTGGTTCGCTGCTTTGATGTTTCCTCCCAGCAAGAGAGCAGCGAAGACACCGACCAGGAGCCCAGGGTCTGAAAGACTCTGATCAGGAGAGAGCTGCACCTCCGCCTTAGTCAACCTACTGCATACAGTCAACAGGCCGGCGGAAGCGGAAGGAGTCTGGCCTGGCTGTACCACTTCCGAGTGCAGATGCGAGATTAATTTTAATTTTTTTTATGTTCTCCCAACTCCCTTCTCGTATGCTGTGAACTAACGCAGTCCTCTCCCTGAGGCTCTGGTCTCCTACCTGCGGGGATGCTTTTGGGTTGGAGAGCATTCCAAAAAGTCACGCCACTCCACGTTGTACGGCCCAGAATTCTACCACGTTCTGTGCTCAATGTAGGCTGACTCCTGGCTGCTCACGTTGGAACGTGCCGCCAGCCAGGAGGGTCTTGGGGAAGGATCGCGGCCTCGGGGGTGGCAGTGGAACTCCGCGTAAACCTGCACGGGATCCGGGCTCGGCTGTATAAGGATCTGGTGGGTACTCGCCAGGGGCGCAACGCCGTTGTTTTAGGAACCAGCGTGACTGATGACCGCTCTTGAGGGTCTTTGATCTTGGCTGTCCTAAGATCAGAGACAAGGAACAAGGAGAGCGACAAAACTGCATATTGCTTACGAGCGGGGCGTAAATACAGGCTTATTCCAATACAGTGGCGTTCCTAGAAGGGGGGCAAAATGCTAAATTTTGTAGGAGCCTGAATTCCTGGGTAAAGCGGCCCCTCCCCCTCGGAGCCGCGAATGGCTGTGAAGGGGGAGAGGCCGCTTTACCCTGGAGAGCAAAACTTAGCATTGTGCCCCTCCTCTAGGAATACCACCGACTGCATACAAAGAAGGAGACTTTCTCGAAAACATCACGCTGGAAAGCTTGTCTTGGAAAGCTTTTACACCTTCGATATAAATAAAAGGGCAGATCTTCCGGCCTCGCTGAGGATCGTTGCCGTTCTCTTCCCTTTTTAAACCCTGCGCCGTTGCTGTGTAGCACTGGGTCCACGTGGCTCATGGGGAGCGTTGCGTGCGCAAGATCTTTGGGATTGGGGCCTTTGATTTGCTGGAAGTGGGGGGTCTTTCCCACCCCGTGGTCCTGCTAACCCCAAGGAGAGGCTAAAAAATTCCCTGTACCGTTTCTTCAAATCCGGTCGGCTCGGGTAATAAAATCTCCCGGAGGAAAAATGCCACACAGGGCGAAAGGGCCGCCTGGCTCTCGCCGCCGCCGCCGCCTGCAGAATAAGCGCCTCCAGGGCAGCCCAAGAGCCATACCTGTCAGGGCTGTTACTGTGCAGGCCGCCCTCCCGCCAAGCTTCTTAGCCTGTCCCCCGGAGGGCCCTCGCCGGGCTGCGCTCTAGTCTATTCGATGCTGATGGAGAGCGAGGCTTGCAATGGAAGGCGGAGCTCTTTGGGCTCCGACCTGCTTCGAGAAGGGATGGAGGCGAGCGAGAACGTAGGGATGGAAAGCCAGCCTTGAGAACTAGGGGCTTGGCGTGCCTTGCGAAGAGCACAAACAGAATGTGCGGGCTTGTAACAACCAATAAGAGACTAGAGTGGGAAATGCGGGGTGCGGGAAAACAAGCTGCAAAGCCGGACACCAAACCAATGAGTTGTTGATCCAACTAAATAATCCTCTGCGTTCTAGTTTTTGTTTATTTTTTAAAATGCGTCTTCAGGTCAAGAACCCTCCAGGCCTCTAGCTAGAAATGTTGGGATGATAGGACTCAAGAGGGCAGGAATCCCTGCAAAAACAGTCCGATCATAAACAGAGGTAGCCTAATGAGTTCAAGGTGATAACTTACTGCTTAGTGTGTAACTGCAGTTGGGTAGAATGGTGCCTGCGGGATTGTCTTCGCATCTCCACAAAGGGAGACTAAGTAAGAGGGCAGTCCTAAACTGGAGTTAAGATGGTATAAACTAAGGTCGCAAAGTTTGGCCAGCACAAGGGCCACCATAAAGCATTTTTGGACTACTCTAGGAATGAGGGAGGATGGCTCACGTCTGTGTGCTGGCCTCTCTGGCTCTAAGTGGTCCAAACATACCTTAGGTGTTCCTTGGGCCGCCAACTTTGCTGGCTTAGTTTATGCCGGCCAAACTCAGTTTAGGATTGCGCCCTACGGGTCCTAGCCTAGTTTCCAGCACTGAACTGCAAGTGCAATGGAAACCTCCATGACTGACCCCACCATCGCAGGATGCAGGGCGCTGGAAGGTTGGACAGGATTGGGCCCTAAAGCTGCTGCTGTCCTAAGGACACTCACAGCCCAATCCTATCTGAGTTTACACAGAAGTAAGTCCCATTGTGTTCAATAGTGCTTACTCCCAGGAAAGCCTTAGTAGGAAGCGACAAAATCTCATTGAATAGAGTGGAGTTTACTTAGCATTCTTTTGTAAGGTCCGATATATGCACCTTGGTTACCTGTAAACGTGTAGGGCTTTTCCAAAAAATACTGGTTGAATTTGAAACGTATAGACTATAAAATCTACTGAAAATCATGAAACCCTGAGCCCGCTCCTAAAAGTCTGCTAGGCAGTATCGGACTTCCAGCTGCTGAGATAAGGCTGCAGCCCGATCGCACATCAGCTGAATACGCTGGGATTTATTTCTGAGTAAACCCGCACAAGGATTGGAATGTAAATGCGCTTGTAACGTCAATAACAAATCCAACCGATTTCTTAATGACTACCGTTTCCTTCAGAGATCACAGACTACATGGGTAACCAGGACAATCATAGGCGCACTTGCCCTAGGAGAAGCCCTTTGGAATTCAGAGGGACCTCTGCATAATCACACAGGTTTGCTCTGTCGCACTTTGGAACTTTGAAACTGAAGGTAGGAAAAGGCTCGCTGACGTCCATTCCAGTCTCAGGGCTGCAGTGAGACGGGGCGGGGCCCTGGTTCAGTTGTAGAGAACATACTTCGCATGTAGCAGTCCCAGACTCGATTGCTGGCTTAGATCCCGCCTGCAAATCCTTGAGACTGGCCAGCCAACGTGGACAGAGCTGGACAGAGCAGTTCGGTGGAAGTCCGTTTTCGGTGCGCCTCATCGCTGAAACGGAGAGGGCAGTCCCTATACAAATACGCAGCGTCTTCCTATGGTATAGTTATTCGGAAGAAAGTCTCGTTTTAGGTTAGCAATTTCCTTGGGCCCGACTTCCGAGTAGACATAGGTAAGATTTGTGCAGCTTCCGAAATCAATGGAACGTCTCAGTAAACAAACACGCAACATATTCGCTGCAGTGAGTACTCTGCTCCCAGGCTGCCAGTCTTTGTATCGAGCTCCGCCCCCACTTTTTCCGGATAACAGCCCATTAAGAATCCACGAGAGTGAACTACTGCTTCATCACTTGAGACTAGTCCGAGTTTCCAAATTTGCAGAGAGAAAGCGGGAAACCTCACTCAGAACTGAATTCTGCTGTGATGTTACACGAGGGGTGGGGGAAAGAATTTTAAATAAATCACTGTTTTGGGCCGCCGCCCTTCAGCTACTAACTCGTAAAGAAGGACAACTGCAATTGACAGGATTTTCCTTCTTAAAATGCATGTGCAGAATTTAAGTGCCAGACAGGACTCTCCCCTTCCTCTCTAGGGGAGGACGGGCAATCATATTGCAATTCCAGGCCGAAATATGCTACCATTCATTAATAATCACAGCTGAGGACCAAACTGTCTCTAATAATCGCAGCGAGCCCCAGAGAGGGCGGAGCGTGATCCGCGGTTGGAGTGTTGCTGTATCGAACGTCATCCCTCGAATTAAACAGAAGTTCAGCCTTCAGGATGCCCGCGGGTTTCAGTGGCGTGACGCGGGACAGAAGCTAGTCCCTGATGATCCATCTGGGGCTCATGACTCTCAAGTAAGCCTATGCACGACGACCTCGGCTTGACGGGATTGTGCACGAAAAGAGCTCAATTTCTTTAATAACATTACAGTAGGCAGCAGGTTGTGGGCGTGTGTGTGTGGGGGGGGGGGCGCGTTTAAAACACCCTTTCTGAGAGGTCCCTGCCAGTGGCGTTCCTATAGGGGGAAAAACCTTAAGTTTTTCAGGAGCCTGAGCTCCTGTGTAACATGGTCTCTTCCCCTCGCTAGCTCGAATGCCTCTGAAGGGGAGGGGGAGGGGCCGCGTTACACAGGAGCTCAGGCCCCTGCAAAACTTTTGCACCCTCTAGGAATGCCCCTGGTCCTTGCCTGCACTTTTTTTTCCATAGGCGGCACCAGAGGATGGGGAAGCAAACCCCAACCCCAACAGGTAGCCTGCCCCCCACCTCCTCATTGCTGAATCGACTGGATTCAAACAAGGGCGCTACTCTCGCACTATGCTAAGGTGCTTTGTTGTTGTTGTTCAGTGGCTAAGTAGTGTCCGATTCTTCCTGACCCCATGGACCACAGCACACCAGGCCTCCCTGTCCTCCACTAGCTTCCAGAGTTCGCCCAATTTCATGTTCATCGCTTTGATGACACTATCTAACCACCTCATCCTGTGCCACCCCCTTCTCCTTTTGCCCTCAATCTTTCCCAGCATGAGGGTCTTTTCTAAAGATTCCTCTCTTCTCATAAGGTGGCCAAAGTATTTCAGCTTCAGCTTCAGGATTTGTCCTTCCAGGGAGCAATCAGGATTGACTTCCTGGAGGATTGACCGATTGGATCTCCTTGCAGTCCAGGGGACTCTCAAGAGTCTTCTCCAACACCATAACTCAAAAGCATCTATTCTTCGGTGCTCTGCCTTTCTTATTATATGGTCCAGCTCTCACAGCCACACATTCCTACTGGGAAAACCATAGCTTTGACTATCGAACCTTTGTTGGCAGGGTGATGTCTCGGTTTTTTATTAAGTTGTCTAGGTTCCTCCCCAGAAGTAAACGTCTTTTAATTTCATGTCTACAGTCACCATCTGTGGTGATCTTGGAGCCCAGGAAAATAAACTCTGTCACTGCTTCCATTTCTTCCCCTTCTATTTGCCAGGAAGTGATGGGAGTGGTACTACACTTTCTAGAATTAACACCAAAAAAGATGTCCTTCTCATCACAGGGGATTGGAATACTAAAGTAGGCAGTCAAGAGGTAATAGGAATAACAGGCAAGTTTGGTCTTGGAGTACAAAATGAAGCAGGGCAAAGACTGATAGAGTTTTATCAGGAGAACACATTAGTCATAGCAAACACCCTTTTCCAGCAACACAAACGGTGACTGTACACATGGACTTCACCAAATGGTCTACACCAAAATCAGATTGATTACATTCTTTGCAGCCAAAGGTGGAAAAGTTATATACAGGTAGTAAAAACTGTATATAACTGGAACTGACTGTGTGGCTCAGATCATGAGCTTCTTATTGCAAAATTCAGGCTTAAACTGAAAAAAGTAGGGAAAACCACAAGGCCCTCCACATATGACCTAAATCAGATCCCATACGAATATACTGTGGAGGTGACAAATAGACTTAGGGGCTTAGATTTGGTAGACAGAGTGCCTGAAGAACTTTGGACGGAGGTCTGTAACATTGTACAGGAGGCAGCAACTAGAACCATCCCAAAGAGAGAGAAATGCAAGAAGGCAAAGTGGCTGTCTGACGAGGCTTTACAAATAGCTGAGGAAAGAAGGGAAGCAAAAACCAAGGCAGAAAGGGAAAGATATACCCAACTGAATGCAGATTTCCAGAGAACAGCAAGGAGAGATAGGAAGGCCTTCCTAAATGAGCAATGCAAAGAAATAGAGGAAAACAATAGAATGGGAAAGGCTAAGGTGCTTACTTGAACCTTAACGCCAATAATATTGGCTTACTTGAACCTTAACCTTAAACCCAATAATATCCAGATATCTAACGTGTGGGACAAAGCTCCCCACCCCACCCAAATGTACTTTGCTATGTCTCTGACCCCCCCTTCAAAAGGAAAACAAAACCTTTTGTTTTGGTGCCGCCCCCCTTCCATCACATGGCCACTCAGACAAGCAAAAAGTCAAGCGTTGTGTTCCCCTTGTTTTTTCACCCAGCGTTTGGCAGTGCAATCCAGTGCGTGTTTCCTCAAAGGTAAGTCCCACTAAACTCAGTGAGGCTGAATCTATTTGCCTAAGGCTGCAGTCTGGGGAACACTTACTGGAGGAGTACACCCTGTTGAACTCAGGGGAAGGTGCATCCAAATAAATGCATACACCGAATTCTTACTTAAGGTTCTAATGAATTCAGCCGATTGTTGAACTACCAAAGAGGAATCCAATCAGATGTCTGCGAGCAGCTACAAACACTGCTAACCAAGTCGACACCTTTGCCATGTTGGAGTAAATAGGTTCCGACGTTCAGTCTTGCATGATAATTTAAAACATAAATTCTTGGCTTCCTGGCCAATCGATGTTGGGCAAATCTAGCTGAGCTGAAATCTTCGAAATCTCTTTCTGCAAATGGTGAACTTTGTTGGCCTAGCCGTCCATTGAGATATGCCAACAGGAGGGAAATTATCCAGGATGGATGGAGCCAGACGGGGGGGGGGGGCAGAAGTCAAAATGGTTAGTGTGTTCACGAGTTAAGGTGGGGAAGAGGCCACACCCTCAAACGTACAGGTCTGTCTCTTGGTGGCTTACTGTTGGTGACAGGTTGTGTGTGTTTTAGGTTTTTGGATTCTGTGTCTACATTTGAAATCCTAAATAAACCACATTGCTTCAGCCTTTAAATTGGAAGGATTTACTGTAATAAAGGGCAGTAAGCAAAGACTTTCACATCTCTTTATCCATGACAATATGCCTTGCAGGTTGCAATCCAAACCTGTAGAATTTACCAGATCAGTGGGATTTATTTCCAAGTTCCATTTACGGAAACACAGTTCTAAGGATTCTTGGGGATGCCAGTTTGGCTGGCCAGTTAATAAATGCTTAGAAAAATAAATTATATTGGGTGAATCTGAATGATTCTAACGGATCCTTGATGTTGCCCACCAGTAAATCTTCTAATTTGCAGGTAGAGACATTCACACGTTCAAGACTTGTACAAAAGCAAGCTTGTCTGAGGACATGGGACTGTCATATTTCAAGATGAACTCAAGCCTGCTAGCATTTGTTTCCATGTATTTCCCCCCTTCTCCTGCAGAATGCATCACTAGTTCAGTTTTAATCCCATTTTTATGTACAATTTCTGAGATAGAAATTGCGATGCTGAAGGATGCTTGGGCTGCACTCCACAAACAAGTGAATACTTTGCGAATAAAGCCTCAAAGAAACCAATGAATGAGACTGACTCTTGAGCACGTAGGTGTATGAATGGAGGGAGCTCACAATCACTGTGCAAGGCGTGTTTACTCCAAAGGGTCTTGAGGATAGGTAGAGTAGGCTGTGGTTCAACTCAATCAGAAAAAGTCCTCCAGGCATTAAAGTCCTCCAGGCACTTACCTTTCCTTTTGAAAGGAGAAGTGTGAACATCTTACCTTCTTCTGGGAAGGTCTTGCTGGGGGAAATGGGCGTTACCAGTTTCAACCTTTAGCCAATGAATGTTCCTATATCATCAATCAATCAGTATTGACATAAGAATCTTCTGTTCCATCAGACAGATAATGTAATAAACATTCGGTGGGATACAGACCCACATCCTCCAGCAACTTGCTGGTCTATCAAATGCTTCTAGAAATCCTACAAGCAGGCCAGGGTATGATACAATCCTCCTTTGTACTTTGTCTCCAGCACTTGGTATTTGAGGCAAACTGCCACTGGACATGGAGGCTCTATTTAGCTATTATGGCTAAAAGCCCCTGATGTTCCACCCTCCGTGAACTGGTCATATTCTCTCTCCCTTTCCAATGCAAAAGTGAAAGTGATCAGCTATGAAAGAAGGCATAGGAGTCGTAGGGAGTAAGCCCTTAAGGAATATGCTTTACCAGTCTTCTTTCTCAGAATGCAACAAGGGAAATGTGGAACGGACAGCGCTTAATTTCCAGAGAGCTGCTTCTTGGCACATGCTATAGCTGCCTCATTTTATAATCTTCCTGTATGCGTGTTTCTTCAAAGAAAGGGTGTGGTCACAGATGGAAGGTGTGGCTAGAGGCCAGGAGAACAATATTATACCCTACAAAATTTCCAAATTTCTACTCAACCATAAAGTGGGCTGGGGGCTGTTGCAAAGAAAAAAACAGAGTTTGAGGAAAGATCCCTTCCCTTCATCTTAAGCTCCTTGGAGGAAGGATGGAGGGATAGATAAATAAAGACAAGGCCAAATAGAAGTCCCTGTAAGTCTTGTGGACTCTTGAGTTGTGGAGGAAAATAATGCAATCCACAAGTAAGTCAACTTTCCATAAGTTGAATTATGGAGAAAGACAACAACAGCATGATCCCTTAATCACGTTTATTCAGAAATAATGCCCTGTCCTTTTCCTTCTTAGTACAATGCACACCAACTCCAAAGAAGGAAGCAGGTCCTGGGGAAATGTCACAGGACTATCATAAAGAATTCCACAGGATTGTCATCAAGAATCATGTTTAGGGTGGAACAATGGTTAAAAAGCTGCTGGATGCATTCAACACTTTCTGGGAGTAAAGCCTCACTGAACACAGTCAATGTCTGAGAGTAAATGAGGATAGGGCTCCATATCCATGTAAAAGCAAGGATCCTCCAAAGATCGCTTACCTGGAAGCAGGTTCCGCTAAAATCATGGGGCTTAGGGATGAGGTGCCAACCCTTTTAATTAAAACACTCATGTGGTGCCAAGGTAAAACAAGCCTGGCTGGTTCCATCTGACCTGGAAGCCCTGTACTGAAGTAAGGGAAAGTATGCCCCAGTATCCACTGTGGTTGTATTCTGGATCCCACCTTGGATTACTGATATTGGGGATACTGGGGATGCCTTTTTAAAGATAGGGGGACATCAGTGTTTTGGCTGCAATAAGGTAAAAAAAAAAAGATTTGTTCAATGTTTCCCTATCTTTTTAATAGGCATCCCCAGTATTCATGGTATCTGTGGATAACTGAAGCCATGGATACCAAATCAGTGGATACTGGGGCACGCCTGTATGCTCATCCACCGAGGTATCAATTACATTATTATTATTACATCATCCAGAACTGAGTGTTAGCAGTAAAAACTACATAGGTGACAACTTGGCTGCAGTGTCTCTGGCCTAACCTTTCCTGGCAGAAATCTCAGGTCACATGTATGCTGCGTTACTGTAGACGATTGGAAATTGCTTCGTTTATAGCTTTGGGGGACTTCTGATTTAATAAAGACAGTTTGTTGTAATCGTCTTCCCTTTCATGAGCCAAGTCTGGTTTTCAGAGTGTTAATTTGTATCCCAGATGTACACCAGGTGTATATTCAGCAAGGTCTGTTTGTCCCTCATGGAGATATTCAAGGAAATCAGACAGGGGCAGATGGCAGTCACTCATGGAGCCTCTGAAAGGATCTTAAGGAGCCCCACGGCTTCTAGGAGAACACTTTGAGAAATGCACCTCTAAAGGATGCCTGAGTATCACATGTAACCCAAGTGTGAGGCTGAAGTTGGATCCTGGTTCCTTAACTTTTATCTTCAAGGGGACAGTCTCCTGGTTTTTTTTGGGGGTGGTGGTGGTGGTTGATTTATTGTGGTCCAAAGCTTACGTTGAGGCATAGAGTATGCAAATATCTGCAGTCAGCATCAAGTATTTGTTTGCAACAGATACATGAAATTGAATTGAAATTGATTCTCAATTGTTTGTCAAAGGAACATGGGTGCCTTCTGAAGGGAAATAAACTTTTCCAAGGCATTTAACACAGCCACCCTTGCCCATAAGAAAGAATATGTTCAGGCCATCCAAATCTCCTCAAAGTGACCAGATGGATCCCAGTATAGATTTCCTTCTGGGAGCACCATAAAATAAAAGGCCTCTCCTTGTCTGGTTCATGTTGGGATTTTTCCTTATGCAATGGGATTCCACAAAATTGCACACATTTAATCCACAGCCCAGTGATACTGACTACTGAATTCATTTTGAGGGGACTGGATTAGACCCATTATTGCCTCCCTTCATAAACTTCGGTGGAAAGGCAGCCAGTGAGAAGCAACTGTATTTGATTCCTTGTTGATGTCAATTTGGCACATATATAGGTCTTGGTTCTCATCAATCACCTTTTCCCCCCTCTCTCTTTCCACCCCCACCACTTCCCAAGACCTTTCAACCAAGCCTCTTAACTTTCAAAATACACTGATTAGGAATAGTACAGTGACCTTCGCAATCAATAAATAACCAGGCGCTCGTAGCCATTCCAGTCTCCCTTTCACAGCTTGAGCTGCAGCGTAGGGCTCACCAGCACAGGCTCTGTGCTGACACTTTTACTGTTGAAATATATACAGCCTTTTTACTAGCTCTTGGGGGAAACCCCGAGGCTGGGAGAATTTTTGTATTTGCTGGCTTGTAAACCTTTTTATTGGAAAGGAGCTAAGGGGAGAATCTGGTTTATTTTTCGTGTACACAAAATGTGTCAAAAAAAGAAATGCAGTTTTGTCTCGGGATGACCGGGATTGCCTTTCTCCCTAACACACACAGTTGGATTCTGAAAAACAAAAGAAAAAGAGCACAGGCACTAGCCACTGGATATGTTTTTCAGGAGTCTTGAGTTTGTTTTAGCAAAGTTTTGGGGAAATCCCAGGGTTGAGGACGGGAAATGTGTCACAATGAAAAACCCCAGCAAACTCCCTACTGGATCCTTTCCCCTGGATTGTTGAGAGAAGTATAAGCATTTTGATCCTGGGCACAATGCAAAGGAAGTTTAAAAATGCGGAACACACCTGTTTACTTGGAAGTAAGAACCAGTTATTTCAGATAAACTGACTTTCAAGGAGTAACTAGGGAATTGGCACCAATAAAACCTTCTGCCTAGATTGATGAGTGAAATCTACAATAATTTATCTTTAGCCTCTAAGGATGTTGCTTGTATTGCCACATTAAGAGACAAATCCCACTGATTTAAATAGCACCACGCTCAGGCTGGAATCCTATACACACTTACTAAGGAGGAAGAACTACTGAACAAAATGGGACCAACTTCTGAGTAAATATGCATAAGATTGCAGTGTTTGGATGCATGGGTGGCTACAGAGTATGTTTCTTGGGGGCCCTCTCTCAAAATCTTCCGTTTTTTTCCCTGTGTAAAGGTGGGCATCTTGGCTGCTGGAGAGGTAAAACGCACCTGGGCAAAGCCATTTCCCTCCTTATTTCCTTCCCCTCGCCCCCCCCCAGAGGTGAAACTGACTGCAATTATGCGTTTTATCTTGCAGACGATCTTTCGCCCAGCGCTTTAAGGAGACAGAAGTATTTGTTTGATGTATCCACCCTCTCAGACAAAGAGGAGCTGGTGGGAGCTGAGCTGCGGCTCTTTCGCAAAGCCTCTGGCGATCATTTCTCCAAGGCTCAGACAGGCCTGGCCCATTTGCAACTCTCGCCCTGCCTTTCGGGCCGCATCCTGGACTCCAGGACTCTGGACCTGCAGGAGGCGGCTGCCCGGGTCGGTGGCAGCTGGGAGGTGTTTGACGTGTGGCAGGCTTTGCAGCCCCACCAACCGTGGAAGAAGCAGGCGCCGCGGCCACTTTGCCTGGAGCTGCGTGCCGTGGCGGGGCCTCGAACTCACCACCAGCCGCAGCTGCTGGACCTGCGCAGCCTGGGCTTGGGACGAGGCGCGCGGCCGCAGCAGGAGAAGGCGCTGCTGGTGGCGTTCACCAAGTCGAGGCGGAAGAATCTCTTCGCCGAGCTGCGGCACGAGCTGGGAGCGCTGCAGCAGAGCTGGGAGTCCACGCTGGCCCAGGAGCCGCCGCCGCCGGCCGTCCCGCTGCGCTTCCGGGGCCGCCGCCTGAGGCGCACGGCCTACAACAACCGGCACGGCAAGCGGCACGGCAAGAAAGCGCGGCTGCGCTGCAGCAAGAAAGCCCTGCACGTCAACTTCAAGGAGCTGGGCTGGGACGACTGGATTATCGCGCCCTTGGAGTACGAGGCCTACCACTGCGAGGGCGTGTGCGACTTCCCCCTGCGCTCGCACCTGGAGCCCACCAACCACGCCATCATCCAGACGCTCATGAACTCCATGGACCCGGGCTCCACGCCGCCCAGCTGCTGCGTGCCCACCAAGCTGACGCCCATCAGCATCCTCTACACGGACGCCGGCAACAACGTCGTCTACAAGCAGTACGAGGACATGGTGGTCGAGTCCTGCGGCTGCAGGTAGCAGCGCGCCTCGCCGGCGGCTCCCCCGGGACGGGGAAAGAAAAGAAGCAGTAGAGAATTTGCGAACAGAGCGCGCGCCGGACTCGCGAGGGCTGGCCCGGCAGATGGAGGGAAGCCAAGGAGGCACTCACGTGGGGGCTGGCGCGCGCCAGGAAAGCCCTCCGCCGGAGGGCTCAGGAGCGTGCGCGCCTCACCAAACCAGTTCCTTGGGGAGGCGTGAAGGGGACAGCCAGTAATGCATCCGCGTGCAGTCCCGGCTGCTACTCAGCCTTCGAAATTCCAAGTGCCTCCTCTCGATTGGTGGGTCTCTAGCCTGGAGCGCGGAAGGTGGGTTTTCTTACCAGCCTCGTGACCTCCGCGCGCGAGCGCATTGTTGGGGGGAGCCAATCCGCTTCTCGCTTTTGCAATGCGGGGCTTCTGCTCTGAACCACGTGGAGGGAGGAAAAGGGGAAGCAGCGAGCGTGAGGCGAATACGGGGGCCGTGTCACAGTAAGCAGGCGCCATCGGCTCCTACGCTCTTGGTATTAGAAGGGAGGAATTGGCAAAAAGTGTGGCCTCTTGTTTTAGAAGTGAAGCACTGGATGCCTTGACGCAGTAGCTGGAGTCAAGATCAGTAGGGGGAGTTCAGCCCCTTGATCCCGTACTTTCTCACTACAATAAGTCTGCAAGTACTGGAACTGTCCCAGGAAGGAGGTTGGTAGGGAGGAGAAAAGGACAGGGAGGCGCTCCAGATCTATTGCAACGCTTTTCAGTTCGGCATTTGAAGGCGGCCAAAGTCGATCCGTTTTCACAAGTGACGTTTGCGTCGCGTGTTCGCATTTTCCCCTCGGCATAGCATAGCTGAGCGCGCACATTGGATTTTAAAGTGGCAGTTCTTCCGCCTTTCCTCCTGCGTGAGTAGCATTCACACGTTGCTCTTAAACCCCACGGGAGATGCCGGCGTCCAGGTGCTTTTCTGGATTGTAGTTTAGCCCTTTTTCCTGCTTGGCCCGAGACGAAAAAACTCTTGTTCAAACTCAACGCCTGTCAATCATCGAAGCAATCAGGCAGAGTGAGATGCTCCCTGGGATTGTCCTGGGACAATTGAAGGAGCAGAGAAGGCAAACTGCTTCCGTTTTAAATGCTGAAAATTTTTTTTAGGATTATCTCAGAATGTGGCGTCCCTTTAAGGGAAGTGGTTGTAAAGAATAAGGGCACAATCCTAACCTGGAGTTAGACCAGCAAAGTTAAGACAGCAAAGTTTGGCTGGCACAAGGGACACCGTAAAGTATGTTTGGACCACTTGTGGAGTCAGAGAGTCAGGCACAAAGTCATGCACCATCAGTGGCGGATCTAGGGGGGCAGGGGGGCACGAACCCTGGGCGCCATCTTGGGGCCGTCTGGGGGGCGCCAGTGGCCCCTGCAACATTGCACAGGTAGACCTGGGCTCCATGGAGCCCAGGTCTACCCAGCGCTGCTTCTGGTGGGTTGACCTGGGCTCCCATGGGGGCGCACTTCTATTGGGTGCCCTGGGCGCCATTTTGACTAGGTCCGCCCCTGTGCACCATCCTCCCTGACTTCGAGAGTGGTCAGGTCACTTTACAGTGGCCCTTGTGCCAGCCAAACATTGCTGGCCTAACTGTGCCAGCCTAACTCCAGGTTAGGCTTGCACTCTTAAGTACAGAACATGGCTGGTTTGTCAGAGAAACAAAGAGTCATTCTCCTGCTCCACCCTCTTGAGATAACAGTTGAAGTAGCCTCACTACTCGGCCTCCCACAGCTACAGCAGGATTCCACATTGTAATTATCAGTTAAGTTGGGTTTTACAGCCAAGTAATAAAAACATGTGAAAAGAGCCAAGTACAGTATTCCAGAAAGCACAAATCAAATGAGTTGAAATTGGCTTGGAAGCATCTTTTAATGTCAAGGTAAGTGTCACTAGGCAGTTTATACACTTCAGAAATGTTGGGAGAGGCAGGTGCCTCTGTAAGCAGCACCAGTATTACACAGCACATGCAAATATGCCGAGAAACCACACCAGGAGACATTGATCTTCCTTCCCAACCTCCCATGAATATGGCTTTAACAAATGCACTTCTAAGCATTCCTGAGGCCCATTAGGAGTTTGCCTCCTCCGATGAATTCTAGAACAAGTTAAATGATCTTATTTCATAGAGCTGCAAAAGGCTGGGTGGGGAGAATGAGTGTAATAATAATAATAAATAATAATATAAGAATGCTAATAAAGGAAAGTTTTGGCCAGGAGCAATACTTTTTTTAAATGCACATTTTGGTTGGGATGCACTGTTGTTCATGTTGAGGTTGTAAATATGTGTTTATTTAAAACAGTCTGCAAAGTGAAAAAATGAGATGAACAGCATGCATTTCCTTTTTTCGTGTCCAGAACATTTATATGCACTCAATGTCTAAAATGTCTAATATGTTTTTAAAAAAAGTTAATATTTGAGTTGTACAGAGTTAAGCATTAATCAAATATTTCATTTGTATGTCCGTAATGTTTTTGGTGTCTTTTACAATGTTGCCACAAGGTTTAACTTTCCATGCTGATGATGGGGAATTGTTTTTCTATTTGTCTACCTCATTACATTGCAAGGACACAATCCAATGAGGAGTGCTTGCCTAGTGCAGTGATGGCGAACCTTTTGGGCTTGGTGCGTCAAAATGTCAGAAAATCCTAAACTTGCCTCTGTTGGGATGTCACCCTCCCTTCCCAAACAAAAGAGAAACCATCCTTTATATTCATTTATTTAAACAAAAAATAAGTCCAATCATTTGTGGTACTATGCATTATGTAAAGAAACATCAAAATTATGTTTTTGCATTATGTAAAGAAGCATTTTCATTTACAAAAATGAAAAATGAGTAGAAAAAACTCAGTTTTTGTGAATGCTAGTGTGTCACCCCAAACATTATGGTGTGTCGCCTTTGACACGCATGTCATAGGTTAGCCATCACTGGCCTAGTGTATGATTGCACAACTGCTGTTCATTTCAGTGAGGCAGGGAATCTTCCTGCTTGGTTATGCCCCACATATTTACAACTCTAAAACTATCTAAGGTAAATTAATATCCAGAACATTTTTACCGTACACTTTTCCTGGATGATATTAAGACTATGACTGTATTATTAAACTTCTTCCTCAAAAAGTTAGTTGTTTTTTTATGTTCTACTCTGATGGTTAAATAGTAACACATTTTTATCTTAACTGACTGTTGGCTGCAATTCTCAAATGCTGTCAGTCAGCGTGAAACAAGCACCACTTAAAAACCTAATCTTCAAAGGCTTTTGTACTTTAAATCTTTTTTTATATTCTTAGTGGTAAGTTTAAGAGATTTAAGGACTTCATTAAAATGGAAGTTACACTTAAGGATTTTGTTCAGCTTTCACCTAGTGGGGGAACTGTCAGCCAAAAGAGAAAATATTTACAGATCGCAGTTGTGTTGAGTACATGTATTCTTCGGAGAAAAAAAGGACTGATTTTGTATACAAAACAACAAATACAATAGGAAAATGTTGTCTCGTGTAATAGTTATAACACAGTTAGCAGTTTCATGCAGGAAGAACTCGTCTTCACATCTGAAACACATAATGACTCCTCTGTGTTGGAATGCCCATTCAGAGCTCTTGTGCATGATGTTTACACCAGAGGTTTTCAGTTGAGGCAGAACATCTTTGCAGTTCCTTTTATTGAGATAGAGCATGGGTCTCCAAACTCCGTCACATAGGCCACATTCAGAGCGCAATCCTAACTTGGAGTTAGGCTAGCACAGTTAGGTCAGCAAAGTTTGATGGGCACAAGAACTACCAGAAAGCACATTTGGGCCACTGGACGATGGTGCATGTCTGTGAGCTGGCCTCTCTGAGAGTGGTACAAAAATACTTTACGGTGTCCCTTGTGCCGGCCGAACTTTGCTGGCCTAACTGCCGGCTTAACTCTAGGTTAGGATTGCACACTCAGTTGTGGGTGGGCAATTACTGTTCGTACTGGTGTTCCCAAGCATGCAAAGTGACAAGACTGAAATAACTGGGTGTAATCTAGAAAAAAATTAGGCACACTTTATTCCACTTGAAGTCTGTAGTCAACAGCTGTCTGCTTATTCATTTTAAAGTTATTTAAGCATGCCTGACACTACAAAGTGCATCCACGATTTCAAAATAAGTCCCACTGTCTAATGGCAGGAGGCATAATTTATTGTGGGTCTCTTTTGCCTGTGTATTTGGAAATGAGGGGAGTTGCATATACTGTATATTTATACTCTTGGTGCCTGCCTGGACAGCAGAAGAAAATGGTGCCTAGATAACAATCCCTGCCCTTGGCTTGAAGCATATTGCACATTTTTTTTTACCAACAGCTTTTTCTCAGTGTGAATAAAAGTTAAATGTTCATAAAAATGCCTTCACTTTGTGGAACAATCTATATTTGAAAACAAGGGCTTCCTCCCTAATGGAATGTCTGTCTTCAGGATCTTATTTCATGGATTTGACTTAAGTAAATGTTTTCAATTTGCATTTTTTTTAGCTGAGTGAAAGGGTTATGGAATTGGATCCATTTATTTTGCTGTCACTTTTTTCTTACACGTTGATATTCATAGCATCTTCATAACTTGAAAACCCAATTAAATAGCACAACGTCATGGTATATGTTGGTTTGTAGGTTCTACATGCAGTGGTGATAAAGGAACAAACTGGATGCTTGTAGTATATATCAAGACATATGTGTAAACGGGCATGTGAGTAGTTTCAGAGTATGTCAGTAGTTCCCAAACTGTTTAGCACTAGGACCCACTTTTTAAAATTATACTCTGTTGGAACCCACTTTATAAGACTGACAAGCAATATTTCATGTATTTATTTGCAAGAAATCTATCCATTTCTCACAATGAGGCAGTCCTAGTGAATAGCCTCAAGATTTGAGGGGCTTAGTTATGTGACCCATCCTTCACCTGCCCCCACTTCCTGTCATTGACATTGGAAAAAAATCAGAAAAAAGATGTATTATTTATTATTTGAATAATTTCTATCCCATCTTTCCCATGCTGAAGTAAATGCCCAAGACAGCTTACATGGGCAAGCTAGTCTAACCATCATTTTGCAATGGAGTTTTTACAAATACATAGTTTTCTGTGGTTCATCGAATCCTCAGACCCAGATATAGCCTTCACAGTATGGTTCTCTCCTCTGGCTGCATGCCATTGAGCCAGTGGCGGATCTAGGGGGGGGCAGGGGGGCAAGAGCCCTGGGCGCCATCTTGGGGCCATCTAGGAGGGCGCCAGTGGCCCCCGCAACATTGTGCGGGTAGACCTGGGCTCCGGAGCCCAGGTCTACCCATTGGAACCAGCCGCGAGTAGACCTGGGCTCCCTCGAAGGGAGCCCAGGTCTACCCGCGGCTGTTTCTAATGGATAGACCTGGGCTCCCTCGAGGGGAGCCCAGGTCTACCCATGGCTGGTCCCAATTGGGTACTTCTATTGGGTGCCCTGGGTGCCATTTTGACTAGGTCCGCCCCTGCATCGAGCTTCAGCAGGCAATCGTAAGTCAAGTCCTGGACAAGTCCTCAAGGTCATACTCTGGCCTCACACACTTGTGTCCCTATATTTACACAAGCTTCCAATCTGCAAGAACTCAGCTATTAGCAGGGCAATTAGCAGCTATCATGCAGACTGTAGGAGCTCAGCTATTTGCAGGGCAATTAGCAGCTATGTGATTTTTGAATAGTCTTAGGGCTTGAGGCAATTAGTTACCTGATCTTTCCATCACCCGGATTCTGTTGGAGACTTTTTGGGACCCACCAAGTCATGATCCACCAAGTGAGTCCCGCCTTGTTGTTTGAGAAATGCTGGTCTATGATCCACCCACCGTTGTTTTGTGGTGTAAGGGTCATACAGCAGAGTCTGCTTGTATATAAATAAATGCCTGTGCTGGAATAGATGGACCACTTGTTGACTTGATATGTTCTGCCTTACCTGTTCATTGGATGTACAAGCCTGGGATTCTCTGGGCCTCAGAATGCCTTATAACAGTGGTTCTCAAACTTTTTAGCACTGGGACCCACTTTTTAGAATGACAATCTATCCGGGACCCACTGGAAGTGATGTCATGGCCCGAAGTGCCATCCTTGTGACACCAGAGTGTCGCATCCCAAGAATGCAGCAATAAGCAAAGTTAATTGGAAAGAAAAAAGCCTATTTACAACCTTGAGGGGTGCAATACTAACCAACTTTTCAGCACTGGCATAGCTGTGCCAGTGGAGCCTATTCTGCAGTTGAGTAGTAGTCACGGCGGCCTCTTCTAGGTAAGGAAATGTTTGTCCCTTAACTCAGAGCTGTATTATCCTTACCCCGGTGCTTTCGTGGTCCTGATCCTGCTTGATGGCCATCTTCAGGGGCTAGCTATCTTTAGAAGGGCATATTCTGCCCCATAGCACATATGCTGCCTTGTGTCCCTGCGCTCCATTTTTTTGAAGTCTAGGGATTTGGAGGGTGCTGTCATCAGTATGCTATGACACCCAATTCTAGTTCCCCTTTTTATCCAGTTTTGGTAAAGCTAGGGACATGTTTAACAAGAGCCTGGGATCAGTGATGTTCTGGTTGAATGGCAGCAACCTGAAACTTGGAGCGCAGTCCTAACCTGGAGTTAGGCCAGCTAAGTTTGGCTGGCACCGTAAAGCACATTTGGACCACTCTCAGAGTCAGGGAAGCTGGTGCACTGTAGGAGCTCTGTGCTGACCTCTCTGACTCTAAAGAGTGGTCCAAACATACTTTATGGTGTCTCTTGTGCCAGCCAAACTTCGCTGATCGTTAGGTCGCTGATCGTAAGGGTTAGGACTGCACCCTTAATCTTCATAATTTCAGGGTACTGTTGATAACGTGGTTCATCTGGTTGTGGATGGAGTTTTGAAGGATATGTAGTTTTGGAGTGCCTGTTTTGGGATATGTAGTCTTGGGGTGCCTATGAACAGTTGCACTGGCTCCCTAGTTCACTTTTGTTCAAGGAGTTGATTTTAACTTGCAAAGCTCTGAACAGGCTATCTTGAGAACCATCTGCTAACTGGGCAAGAGGCACTTTTTCAAGTGGTGTTCCTTTTGTATTTAGCAGATGGAGAGTAATTGTCCTTCTTCACTCCTGCACAGTGTCTTTTCTAGGGGCTATTGCTGGTGGTGGTCTGCATTTTTTTTTTAGATTGTGAGCCCTTTTGGGAGCTGTTTAACTTTTCTCCTTCTTCTTATTAGCCTATAAACCGCTTTGTGAACTTCGTGTTGGTTGGTTGGCTAAATACTGTTGGTTGATTGGTTCGTTGATTGATCTTCCTCCCACACAAATTGGCCTGGACCAATCCAGAGGTGAGGCTGATAGCAAACTGAACGGGCTGCTTCTGTAGAGGTATCCTGATTCTAGCATGCAGGTCTCCTACTTCCTAGAGGAAGCTCATCTGACACCCACCCCTCTGATGCCAGGCAAAAACCTTTTTATTTGCCCTAGCTGTTCAGATTTTCTGGGTTTTATACATCATTTTCTTGGCTATATTTTTCTCCTGTTGCTATTGTTTTATGGTGTTCTTGTTTGACCTGCTTATTGTACAGTATTACCATAATATGGTTTGTTTACACCTGATTAACTGTTTTGGGAAGCAATTGCCTGTACAGGAGGCATAAATCCTTTTAACGACATCGCTGGCCAGAAGAGGGAGCAAGATTTGCTGAGCCATGAAAATGGATATTGCAACTTCCTCAATTGCATTGTGAGACAGTACAAAAAATGGCTGCCCTCCTTTTCATTCTCAGGTATACAACCCAAGAGGGTGACCCCCCTCCAAAGGCCCCTGTAGTAGCCCTAAGCCCCTTCACGTTTTCTTGGGTAGCTCTACTGTATTCACAAAGCTGAAATTACTACCCAACTTTTCCAGTGTGAACAACAACTGAGGCTCTGCCTGAGTTCTTCCGATACTTTAGCTGTTCGCTGTTGTGCATAATGGACAAATGTGAGCAAATTGCTGAGATCCTGCAAAAGGGAGGGCTCTTGCCTCGGTTGCTGTTTTAACGGGGAGGGGAGAGGGCATTAGTCCACATTACCCATATCTTGGCAGGTAATGTGGAAGTGGGCATTGTCAAGCTGGCACTTCATGCTTGCCAAAAATTCAAAATATGACTCCAGTTAAAAATCAGTCAATGTATGTATAATGCATATTTGAAAGAGTGACCGATACAGATTGCACTTTTTTTTTTAAAGCCTAAGACCCTTGTTCCTACAGAGCATTTGCAAGACATTACCAGGCCCCGTCTCCTGATATCACCAAGCTGGGGATCCGTTCCACGGATGCCCCCCCCCACATGTGGATACAGAAACTACAGGTGTGGATTCCTGTTAACCTCTGTCTAGTTTTTTTTTCCCCAAATGTAGAGGAGGTGGCCTGAAGGTTGCTATGAGCGTGTCAGCTCATAGTGACCTTATTAAGCAAGACATTTTTTGCTGGGAAAGTCTTTAAAACAGTGGTTCCCAATCTGTGGGTCAAAACCCCCTGGGGTGTGGTGAGCTAATTTTCAGGGGGTTGCAGAGATCCCATTTACTACCATTTGCACAACATTAAAAAGTTTCATTTTGGCAACATTTTTGGGGAACCTCCAAATAGAGAAACACGTTTTTGAAAAAATTTCATGGTGCTTCCATATACCTGAAAACAACTGTTGTATTTGGTAACCAAGAATAGTCTATGTACATTTTTTTTACAGGCACTCAATGCAGGGCGCATGCACTCTCTCTCTCTCTCTTTCCCTGCAGGGCTCCCATTCACCACATGGTCTCACATGCAAACTTGGAAATAATTGGTGGCAACATGATTACATCAAAGCCAGCTGCTTTCAGGAGGCCCATTTTTGGCTGTTCGAAGGCAGGGGCAGGTGGAGAACCCAAAGTAAAGCTGCTCTGCTTGCCCTACTGTCTTACAGCCCATAGAGATCGGAGCTGCAGCAGCGGACATGCTGCACTGGTGCAGGGACCCCCAAAATGCAAGGTCCAATGTGATGACATTGGTCACCTTGGCTTAAGGCTGGCCGTGAGATAGAGCATATCTTGAAACAGAGCATATGAAGCTATCTTACAGTGCAATCCTGTGCATGTCAAGTCAGTCCCATTGATTTCAGTAAATGAAATATTACTGAATCTTACTCTCAGGTAAGTGTGTACCAGATTGCAGCCTGTGTCCAGTATTGCCTACTCTGATCAGCAGCACCTTTCCATTATTTCAGATAGGAGTCTTTATCTACTCCCTACATGAAAACACCAAAGACTGAGAATGCAATCCTAACCTGGAGTTAGGCCGGCACAGTTAGGCCAGCAAAGTTTGGCAGGCACACAGGCCACCATAAAGCGTGTTTGGACCACTGTCAGAGTCAAGGAGGATGGTGCACGTCTGTGTGCTGGCCTCTCTTGACTCTTGAGAGTGGTCCAAACATACTTTACAGTGTGCTGGCTAAACTTTGGTCTAACTGTGCCGGCCTAACTCCAGGTTAGGATTGTACCCTGAACCTGTATACAGGCGTCCCCCGTATCCACTGACTCGGTATCCACAGTTTCAGTTATCCATGGATACCATGGATCCTGGAACACCTATCAAAAAGAGAAAGGAACATTAAACAAATCTCTTTTTTTACCTTGTTGCAGCAAAACCACTTTTGTTCCCCTATCTTTAAAAAGGCATCCCCAGTGTCTATGGTTTCAGATATCCACGGTGGGGTCTGGAACGGAGGCCCAGCAGATACTGGGGCTTGCCTATACTTCTAAATGCAAAGCAAGTGCTCTGCTACTGAGCTTCCCATGAACACGTTTTTGCCTAGGAAGCACCAGGACTAGAAACTCTAGCAAAAAGCAAAAAACCTGAGATTGCTCAGAAGCTGGATTTCATATCCAGCACAACATCCTGTTTTTTTCTGCGTCCTGGAGGAATTGCAGTAGAGACACAGCCCTGATTATCAGGCACTACAAGATAAATGAGATAGCTGAAAAGAATCTGCCAGGCTATGTTGCTCCAGAATACTTGGGAGGCAGGTGGGGAACCCTTTTACTGTTTCACCAAAGGTGTTGAAAGTCCTTACGATCCATCTTGTTTTATGCAGTGTTACATTCTATGCAGCTGGGCTGCACTGTGATGCAATAGAGTGGGTTAGAGCATGATTCAGAAGGAAACACTTTGCATTTGGGTTTCCCCCCCTTCCTTTCTGTTTTTGTTCTACTTCATCTTCTCAAATGAGATGCCTGCTCTCAATTTGGAAAGGAGGTTGTTGTTTTTTTTTTGTTATGAGTTCTGCTAAAGTAATAAGATGGTGTGAGAGTCAGATCATTTCTGGTATTTGAGGGTCACATATCACTCAAATCCTTCTTAACGCCAAATCTAGCATTTAGGGCACACCTAGAAAACATTCAGCTGTTGACTCTGGACCGTGAAGTATGTGCTTATGAGTCAGAGAATATGCACATGCAGAAGATATGAGAAATCCACTCTGGCTTGGTGTTCACTGTTTTCTACTCGCCCGTCAAGTGCTGAAACAAAAAGCACATTAGCTAAAGGTCTCACTGATAATTCCCCATGGCTAGCAGAATAGATTCTGTTAGGGAAGGCAGATGGATTCCAGGCTTCATGCCCTGTGGATGCACTTCTTGTAGCAGAGTGCAAGATGATGCCTGCATTGCCTCTACCATCCACTCCTGTGTCTATTGCCATGAAAAATCCCTGCATTGCCAAGTTTGGGGACCGCATCCCGGCCTGCACATTCAGAGCTGCTTCTCATATTGTTCAAATGATGTATCTTTTCCCATCTTCTCCCAATGTCTCAGGTAGGACTGAGCCAAACAAGAAATAAACTATGATTCCAAATAGTTGCTTCTCTAAGGTTGGGTTTGAGATCTTAGATTTGCTTCTGTGAATGATATGTCTCTATTGTAATGTTTTCTAGAGCAGGGATTCTCAAACTTATTAGATCAGGACCCACTTTTTAGTGATGTCATTAACTTGGAACATGTCATAGTCAGAAATGTCATCATCAAGCAAGAAGTGCCGTCTTTGTGACATAATAAAATGAATTCAAATTGGCATTCTTGGACTGCAGCAATTACACAACCATGAAATGTTAACAGAAAGCAAGTTTAGGACAAAATATGTCAAAGTACTGAAAGTACTAAAAGCAAAGTAAAGAAAAACCTAACTTGAAATGTCAAACTATTAATTCAAACTGGACAGGAGGTATGGATGGATGATTGAGCTGCTGATACCTCCTGAAGCTAAGCAGGAGAATCTGTGGTCTATTTTTGGATGGGAGACGGAACGCCAGGCTGTGACAAGCTGCAGTACCTGTTGTGGCACAACGGGGTCACTGGAGCTGATGAGCCAGAACGGGAATGTGAGAAGGCCAGCCGGCACAAGAATGAGTACAACCTTGAGAACCCGTCTAGGCTGGACTTACGACCACCTGCTGAAGCTCGCTGTCACACTGCCAGAGGAGAGAACCACACTGTGAAGGCAACATCTGGCACTGAGGATTTGGTGAATTGCAGAATACTGTAGATTTGTAAAAACCCCATTTTTTTAGTGGTTGAAAAATGGTGGTTTAGACTAGCCTGCCCATGTAAGCTGCCTTGGGCATTTGCTTCAGCATGGGAAAGGCGGGGTATAAATTCTTTAAAAATTAAAAATTAAATTATCCACAAAAAGCAAGAGTGAGGGCTGCAGCTTCTAAGATGGCTATTCCCAGCATTCCATGACACACCTGACATCAGGGTGCAACACACCAAATGGGTCCCAACCCACAGTTTGCGAAACATCTAGAGCCTGTAAGTTCCTTCGGTCAAGCAGATGCTGATGGTGGGTAACAATTTAAAGACATATTGAGCACATGAGTTTTGCATGCATACCACAAAGGCTATTATCTGACCTAACTTGACACAACATGTACAAGGTAATTACGCCACCCACTTTTCCTCAAAATCAAAGAGGTTCTCCCTTTTAAAGTAGTAGAAAGTAACGGCTGCAGAAATATGTGTGTGACCGGAGGGAAGAGGCAGGTGGCTCCATAGTGCAAGATGCCTGGATTAAACTTGGATGTTAGTGATAGTACGTAGCATATTTCAATATAAGCAACTTCACAACCGTAATGAATATTTATAAAGGAGCCTTCCAGCTGGCACAAACAATTTAAATATTATTTACCCAAAGGGAAAGCTTGTTGGATGTGGGACTGGATGGCTAATGCCACACTTGTTCTCCGTCCATGTTTAATAGGTCCCTTGAGTTATTTTTAATAACACAAAGTGTCTACCCCTTACAATAACAAAGATAGTGAAAATGTGGTGGAAACATCTGGGGAAACTTCAGAAGGATATACAGTGCTGCTTGTGGCATGCACAAAAGGGTAGATGAGAGAACTTGGGGCAGGGTCAGAGGCAGTGCCACAGCTTTGGGTACCAAAGGTCTCAAGTTCAGTCCCTACCATTTCTAGTCAGAAATGTCATCATCAAGCAAGAAGTGCCGTCTTTGTGACATAATAAAATGAATTCAAATTGGCATTCTTGGACTGCAGCAATTGCACAACCATGAAACATTAACAGAAAGCAAGATTAGGACAAAATATTATGTAAAAGTACTGAAAGTACTAAAAGCAAAGAAAAACCTAACTTGAAATGTCAAACTATTAATTCAAACTGGGCAGGAGGTGTGAATGGATGATTGAGCTGCTGGTACCTCCTGAAGCTAAGCAGGAGAATCTGTGGTCTATTTTTGGATGGGAGACAGAACGCCAGGCTGTGACAAGGTAAGGCTGGTAAGGAGCTTTGTTGGAAGTTCTAGAGCAGTGTTTCTCAAACCATTGGTCGGGACCCACTTGGTAGGTCACTTGGGTCATGGACACACTTGGGTTGTGGGAAACTTGGAATAGCCATCTTGAAAGCTGCAGACCTTACTCTTGTTATATTCCTTTTGTGAGTGTCAACAGTCTGAATTTTCAAGTGAAGATCTTTTCTAAAAAATGGTGTTTTTAGTTCAGTGCTTTTACGTGATATTTTGTCCTAAACTTGCTTTCTGTCAGGGACGTTTCATGGCTGTGCAATTGCTGCAGTCCACGAATGCGTTTGCATTCTAGGACTATCATTTGATGATGTCACAATGTTGGTACTTCCTGCTTGATGACATCCCTTCCGGTTATGACATCACTTCCGCTGGGTCCCGACATGAATGCCAATTCTAAAAAGTGGGTCCTGGTCTAAACCACTGTTTGAGAACCACTGTTCTAGAGAGCTGCTTCCAGCACTGGAGACAATGATGAGCGCCATTGACCAGTGGCCAACCAGTGGCCAACTCGGCATCTAGCAGTGCCATACACTGCTCCTAGTCAGATGGCCTAACCAGCAGAAGCAGAGTAATTGATTCCATGTCTGGTAATTAAAGAAAAGCCTCACAATCTTCATGGTGTAAAAGATTTTGAAGATGCTCAGAATTGGAAGTAGGATACTGTTAATTCAGCCCCAGTAAACGATACTTAAAGCCAGCAGTGTTATGCTGCCGGAACGCTGGGCGGGACATCCGGGTGATCGACATACTCGATCCAAACATACTCGTCCAAACATACTCGTGCCGGCCAAACTTTGCTGGCTTAGCTTATGCCAGCCTAACTCAGTTTAGGATTGCGCCTTCAGCGAGTGTTTGACACTTACCCTTTTCATTGCAATTATTTCATTGCATTTTATGAAAATTGAATTTTCATTGAAATTATTTAATTGAATTTTATGAAAAAAAATTATTCAATGAGGTCTGGAAGCTTTACTGAATGTCACCCCCTGAGTGCGTCACCCGGTGCAGTATGCACCCCACACATCCCCCTAGCAATGCCACTGGGAGGAACAGCAGCAGAGCTGGGTAGAAACAGAAAACCTTCCCCTGCCCCCACTATCTGTCATTGACAGACTTGGGGGAGGGGGAACCCAGAAAAAAGATGCTCAAACATGTATATCTCTATATTTACAAAAGTTTGCAAACTGCAGGGGCTCAGCTCTTTGCAGGGCAGTTTGATTTCTGAACAGCCTGAGGGCTTGAGGCAAGTAGTTATCTGATCTTTCCATCCCCTGTGCTTTCACTGGCGGCTCTGTGGGACCCAACAGCAGTACAGTCCTGACCCACCAAGTGGGTCCTGACCCACAGTTTGAGAAACACTATGTTAATTGCTACCTCAATTAAAAGGCCGGTTCTTTAACTCAACTAAGATGCTTTTAATTGGTTAACAGTCTTGCAGTTAATCTTAGTTTCATATTCGTTTTCATTTTCAAGTGAAAGAAATGTTCCCCATCTGCTCTTTCCTAGTATTTTAAGCCTCCTCTTTCATGTGCTTTCTCTCTTTGCCCACCTTGAAACTGCAGGAATTCTGAGCTTTAATTACCAAACATTATCTGTTGCCGAGTTCTCAGCCGATATCCTTCTTTCTTCTCTCCTTTATGTATCACCAGCGACTTGATCCAATAAAAGTATCATACCTCATACATCATGCTTTGTAAGACAGAGTAAGAATACATCTCACTGGCTTCTCCTGGTACCATCTAGCTCTTTTATCAGCTTAACAAAGTTTTCTTGCCCACTTCTGAGCTCTTTCAGGGCAGGATCACACTGAAGTTTTCGCCTAGTGACAGAAGCTGAATGCTTCCTGCTTTAATGTTTATTCAGTGAAACATTTTACATTCCTGGAGAGATACCAGGCTGTCATTAATGGATTGTTGGCTTTCTGCCAGCAGCTAATAGTTTTTGGGTTTTGGAGTGGGCTCTTTTTTTTTCCCGTCCTTGCAACACAGCTGCTTGATTTGCGTAACCGATTGGAGCTTTTTCTTCCTCTTCTGAACGGCTGAGATGTAGCAGGACAATGACCCACGGTTTAATCTTTGACTGCTGACCATTCACATAGCACCTAAATGACTTAAAAATATCTTGCCAAGGAGAAGAGGGGGAAACAAATACATATTTGCTCCAACTCCTATGGATTGTCACTGACTTCTCTGCAGAATAAGGTTTTGGGTTTAAAGGGAGAGACACACCAGAACCAAGATGCTTCGGAGGGTCAGTTCAGATGAGATTTTTTGAACATATCGAGCCTGTGTGCAGTGGGGAATGGAGTTGTGTCTTCCATCCATCCTTTTTATTTATTCTTTTCAATTGGCCGTCCTCCACTGATTTACAATTCAAGAAGGTGTTTGGGGGATAAAGGTATACTAGAAAGACAGGGCTGGTGGTTCCATATGCTGACACTAGGCATGTAGAAGAACATTGTTTGCCCTATAGGACCTTACTTATGAATCAAAATCAATTTCCCCAGCTGCAGAGGGAAAGTACTGTGTATGGCTGGCTGTGCCACAGGGAGCCTTAAGGGTCATGTGCATATGTTTATGTACTTGTGTCCTAGAAACAAGATGCATTCATTTTCAGAGAGTCTACCACGAGAGACAGGTGGAGGGGGCTGAACCTTGACAAAATGATGATGACTCTAGTGACTGATGCATATTGTACCAATGCATCTGCCACAGGCAAAATAAGAGTAGACCAGGGAGACAGACCAGAATGAATGAATGAATGAATGAATGAATGAATGAATGAATGAATGAATGAATAAATAAATAAATAAATAAATAAATACTTGATACTCTGCCAGCAAAACTGGTGGGAAGGCCTGCGCCATCCCGTCTCCATCGTACTCTATTCCCCCAATTGCTGGAGGAGATAAGGTGATGGGGGAGATGGGAGGGGCGAGACGGGGGCAAGTAGGGGACAGAACAAGGGCAGGGTATTGGTGGATTGGGCCCCTGGAGGGGAGGGACGGGATCAGCACTGCCGGTGCCGCCAATATCCTAACCCCTTTCTCAGACTTAGAGTGCAATCCTAACCTGGAGTTACGCTGGCAAAGTTTGACCTGCACAAGGGCCACCGTAAAACACATTTGGACCACTCTTGGAGTCTGGGAGGATGGTGCACCTCTGTGTGCTGGCCTCTCTGACTCCGAGAGTGGTCCAAATGTGGAGTGCCAGCCTAACTCTAGGTTAGGATTGCGCTCCCAATTCTGCAGTGCAGGTCAATGCAGACTTGAAACAGCAAAATAGCTGTTGCAGGTCAGAGTAGACCCCTTCACAATGTGGAGGCTAATCTCTGGGTAAGGGAATAATTGTTCCCTTACTTAGATGAGACCTCTGCAAACGTGCCCCACCATAGGATGCAGTGGTTGCCATTTTGGCACTACTGCATCAATGAGGGTGGGGTGGGGTGGCAGAGGGGATAGGACAGGGCTGTTTCTCCAGTTGCTCACCATCAATCCCTACCAGTTTGCTGCAAACAATAAAACAGGAGCAGAGGCAGTTAAAAGGTTTTAAAGAAAGGAATACTTAAAATTTGCAAAATGTGTACATCTTTGTTGATAGTGCAGGTCTTAGATGTGGGACAGACCACCTTAGAGCTATTTGCATGGGCGTGTGAAAGCCTCAAGGTTTCATGGACCCCATGTGGTTGGGCAGAGTTCATCAAGCCAAGTAGGGACACACTAGGTACTCCTTACACAAAGTGTAAGGTCTGTGTCAGGTAGTCTCTTGAGTCACCTGTCTTCAGGACAATACACTGCCCCCTAGTGTCCTGCAGCCTTATTGTGCCTACTTTTCAACTTGTCTGTGTGCACAGATGAAGGTACGATTGGGATTTTTCCTTCCCAAAAGAAATTAGGATCGTTTTGATAACTCATCTAGTTCTCGAGTGTATCCTCATTTTTATTTGGAAGATAAAGCTCTCTTTGTCAGTGTCTCCTTATCAGTCATGGTTTTACTCTCTTCTACAGGCAGCAAAGCTTAAAGACTAAAGGATTTCTAAAGCAGGCTTTACATTTGTCTTTCAGCTGCGGATGGCAGAGTGCTATAAGCATTTCAATGGTATGATGTAACGAAAGAAAAACGAATGCTTTGGTGCTACAGGTCAAGTTTACTTAACATTGCAATGTTTTAAAACAGGATGATGCCATTTCAGTTAAATGTCCTAGAACAGCAGTATGCTTTGCAAGGTAATTGTTTGAAAGGGAAAAAATGCATTCAGAACAACCCTAGCAAATCAAGGCTTGAATAAAATATGCCAGCAATAAAATAGTATGTGTTAGAAAAATGAAGTGGAGGGACTTTACTAGAAATGAGGGAAGCGGCAATATCCTTTTTTTTTTGCTGGGGTCCCTGGTTTGCAACAGCACACTATTACAGAAATCTGTTCTCACAACCCGGTCCATTTTGATTTTTAAATATTAGCAGTTCATGTGCATCTTGGAGTAGTCGCCAGATACCCTCAGAAAGCCAAGAATGATCAAGTGTTTGCATTTCTGGCAGGAGCACTTGAAATTCCCTCTTTTTACGTTCTGGCCTGTGTTTGTTTTTTACTTCATCACACATCAGATTTTCACTTCCATGCATTTTTGTATGGGACTGGATGATACAGTAAAAGTAGATAGCACATTTGAATGGAACAGTCAGACAAGCTCCAGAATAGGCTGCAGCTGGGAATCTGATTCTGGCACAGGCTGAGATTGGGGACAATGTGGGAAAGGCAGATTCTGGGGCAGGCAAATGAAGATCAGACTCAAAAGGTTGGAGTTGGAATGTTGGGTGGTTGCTGGATAGAAGCAGGGCTGATGTCAGGGGCTGACTGGAGTGGACACTGGCCAAGGGCTTTTGCCACTGGAAGGTCCAGAACTTCAGACCAGATCTCAGTAGTGGTGGAAGTGATGGCACCCAATGTGCCATCAGGGAGCCAATAGGAGTGCCATAGCAGCTGTAATGGAAATTGCGAGAGACTACTCCGAGGAGATAGGGAATGGTATCAGCAGTGGCCCCTTGTCTATGTCCAGCCAGGAATTATAGAGTTAACCCCAGAGCCTTTGCCTGCAACTAGTTCACAGGTTGGATGATGAGGACCTGGGGGATAAAGGAGGAAGCTTGATTGTCAGGCAGGTGTGGGTGCAAAGTGGTGGAAGAGGGTGGTGGAGAGTTTGGAGAGAAGAGTGGAAGGAGGGAGTTGGGAAAGTTTGACTAACAGATTGGATGAAGGATACTTGAGGCTGCTGAGACTGTGATTGTGGTTGGAACTAAGGTTACTATTGGAGACTGTGGGGAATTATTGTGTGGTCCTGACAGGAGGAGGAAGGAGAACCTGTGTGGCTGAGCAGGCAAGCTGACTGCCTTCTCATGGGTGGTGAAGTTTAGTGGTGCCTTGTGTAAGATGTGGGTAGTTTTTGATCGTAGAAGGGAAGCTAATTAGCCTACTGCAGGCATAAGATTGCAGAGAGGGAACCTGGCACAACAGGAGCCGACTGCAGGACTTTGCCCCAGAGCCCCCCCAGCGACTTGGTGCTGGCCCTGGATCAAGATGAGAATCAGAAAACAGCTAAGGTTCATGAGCTATCGTCAAGGGCAAGCTGGTGTTGATGTTGAGGCGTGGGCGGTGATTGTGCTGCTGCCAGCAGGCACTATGGTTTTGGGGAAAGGGGAAGATGGGGGAAGGCGGGGAGGGGCAGAACTGGGTAGAGGTCCTCAGGGGTACACCAGACCTGGGAGGGGGTGGAAATATCCTGTGCTGCCTTCCGAAAGGGGAGACTTGAAAAAGGGTCTCCTCGGATTTGCATCCATTCAAAGGTGGGCACAGGCAGAGGCGCATAAAGGGTGCCGCGAGGGGATGCAGGGGCAGTGGGCACCGGTTGCGGGGGAGGGCACAGCTTTATGGCCCACCTGCCCACCCTTCTTCATGTCCAGTGAAGGGGCACATACGTTCCCTTCCCGAGACAGGGAGTGAGGGGAACGCACCATTTGGGGTGTGTGTGTGTGCAGCAGCCACTGCAGGAGCCCCCAATCACTAGTCAATCACTAGTATTTATATACCACTTTTCAACACAAAGTTCACAAAGCGGTTTACAGGCAAATAATAACATTAAAGTTAAATGGCTCCCTGTCCCAAAAGGGCTCACAATCTAAAAGAATGGAGAACACCACCAGCAACAGCCACGAGAAAGACACTGTGCTGGGGTGAAGAGGGACAATTGCTCTCCCCCTGCTAAATATAAGAGGAACACCACTTGAAAAAGTGCCTCTTGCCCAGTTAGCAGGGGTTGGCCATGCTCCCCTTACTTTGTGACGTCATGATGTCATACAGCGTGCCTGGGGCATGGAAAAGCCCCAGTATGCCTCTGGGCACAGATCCAAGTAGGCCCATTGGGGCAGCTGTAGGTCGACAAGCAGTAAGGAAATGTTTGTTCCCTTACCCGGAAGGGATCTGTAGCAGCTTCCCTCGGGATAGAACAGTAGTCATTTTGGTGCCACTGTAGCCCTTGGCACTAGGAAAGCATAGGATTGGGCTGTAAGTCTCTGAGTGCCCTACAGGAGCACCCTTAAAAATAATACCAAAATCTTAAGTGCACAATGTATGAGGAAATCATATGAGAGAGCTGATGGGCACTCCCATTCATTTCTGTGGGGCTTGCCCAGGAGACATGAACTCCCAAGTGAGTTCTGGCACATTTATTTATTTGAAGAGTTTATACCCCACCTTTCCCATGCCAAAGAAAATGCTCAAGGCAGCTTACAGAGAACAAAAAGGTAAAATGTAGCCCTAATAAATAAAACACAAGAATATTTTAAAACATTTAACGTGAACACAGAGAACGTTCAGAAATCAGGCGAGACCCAATTCTCCTCATCAGGCCCTTTGGAGGGCAGGAAACAATTGACCAGGGGAGTGAAACATACTATGACAATATACCAGAGGGACAGAGGGCAGACAGCCAACCTTCATCCAAAGGCCAGACGAGGTAGGTATGATTTGAGCCCTCTCCGAAAAGCCATGAGGGTGTGTGTAGTTCTTAATTCTTCTGGAATTCCATATCTGTGAAGCCACTACAGAGAAGGCTTACACACTTGACCCTCATTTGCCTTGTTGTTACAATCTGTTGGAAAATTATCTGAATTTGGCTGATGCTGGAGAATCTCCCAGAAAGATTCTCGGAAAAATATGGCTGGAAAATGTTTCTTTGCGTTAATTACATAATAATACCCAATTTAATGAGCATTCCTGGAATTAATGAGCATTTTTCTTTTTTTAAAAAATGAGCATTCAATTAAAAATTCTTAAAAGCCAACCAACTTGTGCAGGCCTGATCTTGAGATGCTCAGTAGAATTATTTTAGATTTCCATTGAGGCGGCTGAGATTGGCTTTTGTCATACTGACCCTCGGCATGTTCCCAGTTTGCTCATTTAACACCTGGCATCCGTTCTCCTCCTCTTCCAAACAACTTCTGCACTCCTCTGTCGCTCCTGCTGCTCACGTCAAAGACAAGCCAGTCTGGGACTTCATTAAATGAGCAAATGTGTTCCATGTTATGGCCAAGTTACAAATAAAACCAGAATCCTGCACACGATCATGCCTATTTCTAATTTCCCAAAGGCTGCAAACTAATGACCATTAAATGAAGAGAGAAGAAATGCACAGAATGATTTTGTTCACACAGCATGGAGTCAACCTGAGGAATGTGCTACTAGAAGAGGTCGCTGAGTCAAATACTGTGGCTGGATTTGAAAAATTGCTGGGCAATTTGATGACAATTAATCACCTCTGGAATAGTTGTGCAAACTAAAACGGAGGCCATCAAATCCTTGGCTCCTCTAACTGGTTTTTCTTTTTCTTTTTAGCTACTCAGTCACTCTTTTTGTTTATGTCCAATGCTAGCAAGCCTGCGAGTTTGTTAAATGAATGTTCTTTCATATGGTGTCAAGTGGAGTAATGGTTATCTTTGGAGTCACTTGATTGCTTATTAATGGGTACTGATCATCCGTTAATGTTTCCAGAGTTAACTGAAGATGTGTATGTAGTGGCTAGATGATGTTTCTTTAATGAGCATTGATGGTTAGTGGGTACCAGCTACCACATATCCCACATTTTCCAGTGGAGGCTAGAGAAAAATTAGTGGGTAGTTGGAATGTAGCCAGCAAAGAAGAAAGAAATCTGTGTTTTGCAGCTGGTTGGGTCCTGCAGGGCTCCAAGAGTATGCTTTTCACCATCACAACAGATGCTGCTGCACTAAAGGCTAGACTGGGCTGTCCGAGTGCTTACTCACATCCTAATTAATGGAAATCTTCATAAATTTGTGCATGTGTTTTGTGCACATTTGTATGCAATAGCTTTTCTGCGTGCATTCTTCACTCTTGTATACATCGTCCCATTCATATACATCATGCATATGTGGCTGGAACATTCATGTTCCAGTCTCGTGCGTACATTTTTTGTTTTAAAAAAATTGAGATGTCTAAAAATAGCTAAATTAGGGAAAGCTCATTTCAGTCAACTGAAGCCAGACGTCTCAAAGATTGCAGCTTAAAAATGACAGCTAAAAATTATTATTATTATTATTATTATTATTATTATTATTAATAATAATAATAATAATAATAATAATAATAATAGAATTTCTACCCCGCCTTTCTGCCCAAAGGCACTCAAGGCGGCATTACAAAATCAAAGTTAAAAACAGAATAAAACACATCATAATTTAAAAACAATAATTAAAAAACAATATAAAATACAATATAAAAGTATAACAATCATCCCATGGATCATAAAAGTACAGAAATATAAAAGAATGCAAAGACCAGCCAGCAACTAAAAGCCTGCTGAAACAAAAAGGTCTTCAGCCCCCGCTGAAATACCGCCAAAGAGGGAGCAGTTCTTAATTCTAAGGGGAGGGTATTCCAAAGTTGGTGTGCCACCACTGAGAAGGCCCTATTCCTGGCCACCACCCCTCTCACCTCTCCTGGTGGCGGCACAGTCAAAAGGGCCCCTCTTATACCTTTTTTTTCAAATTATACCTTTTTTCATCGTTACTTATTGGGCAGGGGACAGGGAGAGAAATTGGCAAAAACGTTTCCCCCCCCCCCAATTCTCCTTTTTATTGCTTTTAGAATAAACACCATAGCATAGGCTAAGGAATAGCTTTGTGTTTACTTATTTATGGCAATTATGTACTGCCTTTTTTACAAAGACACTCAATGCAATTGCGGTTTAAAATGGTACAAGAAAAATACAATAGATGGAACAAGTTAACAGCAGAATTGTCCCAGGTTGACTGTGATCCTTGCAGGAGCTGACGGCATGAGCTGCTTGACCTGGGCTCCTTTTCTGCCTCACTCTTGGGCACGGAGACCTTTAAGTAACCCCTGGGAAAGTGGAGGAGGGGCTCCTCCAGCTCAATTTTCTCAGGCTGTTGGTGGTATATTGATGCTGTGGACTTCCTAGCCCTGGTTTCTCTGCTTGTGTCCCCTTGGATCTACTAAAAAGATCCTGTAGTTCCACCTTGGAAGGGGAAATTGATTCACTGATTCCTTCCATTTGCAGCCTCCAGCGCTCTCTCAACTGGTTTGAAAGGATCAGATAATTTGGGGGTGTTGTCCAGGAGGGGGAGATCCACCTGCATGTACACATGCAGGCATGCTGGCATGAACTGGCTAGTGCAGGGGTGACAAACTCATTTCATACAGTGAGCCAAATAGCATTTATGATGTCTGCTGAGGGCCGGAAGTGATGTAATTAAGTAGGCTGTGATGTCATTAAGCAGGTCAGGACCAGAAATAAGCACTTTTTTCTCACTTAGGAACTTATTAGCTGCAAATAGAAAATATACACATATTTGATAATATTTTCAAGATATGGGAGAGCCCAATTATCATGTAGGCCATGCTTTCAGCAGTAACAGCACAACTCTGCAGCTGAGAGCAGCTGATGGTTGTGCTGGGCGAGCCTAAGGGCTGGAGAAAGAGCTTCTGTATGCCACATCTGGCCCCGGGCCTTATGTTTAACACACCTGGGCTAGTGGATCTTTGGATCCTGTCCAATAAAACAGTGAGTCTCAAATGCTTTACACTGGGACCTACTTTTTAGAATGGCACTTGAGTTTGCACCAGAAGTGATGTCATTAACCTAGAAGTGATGTCATAGCTGGAAGTGACATCATCAAGCAGGAAGTGCCATTATTGTGATGTAATCAAATGACACTCCTGAAATGCAGCCTGGCACTCTTGGACTGCATGAAACATCCCTGACAGAAAGTGAGATATTATGTAAATATTATGTAAAAAACTAAAACAACATTTAAAAAAAAATATCCATTTCAAAATTCAAACTATTAACACTCACAAAAGGAATATAGCAAGAGTCTACAGCTTCCAAGATGGTTGTTCCCAGCTTTTCGCAACTCACCGGACATCAGGTTGCAACCCACAGTTTGAAAAATATTGCAATAAAACTTAAAAAGCGAATTGTTTACAATCAAGAGCATGAAAAGAGTAGTGAATTGCATGGGTGGAATGAGCATGACAATCACAAAAGATGGTTAAGATATGAATGTTGGCCTGTTGAAGGAAAGTGAGGACTGGGGAAAGGAAAGCCAGGCATTAACATCTCAGGAAGAAAGATGGTCATTTAATAGTCACAAGAAGGTTAAAGTGTGAGGAGAGTTCTCTTTCCAGAAAATGGTCTCCAACTGTGCACAGTTTTTGCAGTGAAAAACTAGAAGAGGCATAGGCAAATATAACCTCTTTTATACAGCAATGATCTTTGTATGTGAAAGATCAGGTGCAAAGCTTGGGGACTGGGCTACAGGTCCGTAGTAGAGCATTTTCTTTGTCACACAGAAATTTCTAGGTAGAACTGGGAAAGATCCCCGTTTGAAACCCTGAGGAGCTGTTGCCACTCTGTGTGTAGACAATACTGAACTAGATGGGGCAATGGTTTGACTCTGTATAAGGCATATATTTGTTTATCCCATGGCCTTCAAAGGCATTCCATGAAAAAGAACTAAATTGGAGCTCTCTTAGACTACTACACCTCCAGCTTCAGAGTTTACGTCTGGAGGAAAACGAAGTCCATTGTTGTTCTCCAGGCTTCAGCACTCTTCCAGGCCACATGTTAGCTCCATGGGCCACTGACAGCAAACATAACTGAGAAACGGACAGACCAATCTTATGGACCTTTTCGACACTGATCTTCTGATCTGCTGGTGCAAAAGGACCAACAATGGCAGAAACATTGTGCTGCCATTGCATGCAACAGAGTTGTTGGCAGAAACGGACAGTGGCCCCCATGCCCTGCAGGCTTGCTCAAACACTCCACTGGACTAGGTACATTGGTGATGGGGGCAGCAAGTTGGTGGTTTAGGGCAGGGAGTGGACTGGTGGATCTTAAGTATCCCCCATTGTCCAGCCCACCCTTCCCCCTCCTTAGACATAACCAGCTAAATCACTGTTTCTCAAACTGTGGTTGAGAACTACTAGGTGGGTCGCAAGCCAATTTCAGGTGGGTCGCATAGCAGCTAGGACAGCCACATTGGAAAATATGGGAAGATGGGATGCTGGAAAGGGAGACTTTGCTTGTATCAAAGTTGTAGATAGGCTTTTCTTTCTTTCTTTCTTTCTGATTCACTTCGCTATTGGACAATGGCTAAGAAATAACCTGACTTATTGCTGCATTATCAGGAAAGCAGCAGGCTCTGACATCACAATGATGACATTTCCAGCCATGACATCACTTCCTGTGAGTTTTGGACAGATTGTCACTGTAGTGGGTCCTGGTGCTAAAATGTTTGAGAAACACTGAGCTGCCATGGGCCACAGGCAGCAGAAGGCCTACCGAGGGGTACTTACCCCTGGTTGGCTACCCACAGCTAGATGCGACGCATGCTCCATCAGCATGGCTGCATTGCATATAACGGTGGGGCTGTAAGTTGAGCATCTACTCTGCCCTAGCCATTTTTAACTTTTATAACACATTTTCTTCTTGGAGACATGTTAACAGTAAGATAATCTATGTATTGGTGTCTCTGGGGAGTCATTGATCACATCTCATTAATCAGTCATCATGAAGGACTCTGGCTAACCCCTTTGGGGCAGTCCTTCACAAGAATTGTCAGCATTACAGCCTCTCTGGGGTTGCTTGTAAAGAGAAGTTGTCCACATCACGTCTCTCCTCTGGATTTGCCAGAAGCTGTGTCTGACCTCTGAGGACTTTGAAATGTGATTCATTTTGCGTTCTAGAATGTCCATTCCTCTGGGCAGTGATTAAAATGCCTTTGATGTGGGTCACTGTGTAAGGGTGAGGGCTAAGTGATGTCATCAGTTTCCCCCTTTCTCCTCTGATGGACTCGTTCAGCTCTGCCAATGTCAATACAAAGCTATGATGTGCAATGTTTGTGACTGGCATGCTGCTTCATTTATAAAAACTTTATAGGAATAATTGGGATTATGAAGTGCTGTATCTTGGGACCGAGGTGCACAGTTTGGCTTTCAATATGTACTGGGCATCTACACAGGAGCTGAAGAATATGTTGCAATTATGAGTTAAGTTTCTTCAGTTCTGAAAAATACCGTATATATTCAGTTTTGTAGTACTTGCAAACACTGTCAGTGGCCATTTCTAGATGGGACATATACCTGGGTGCGTACTTTGTTTACTCGTTCTTTATGAACGTATGTCTATGACTTGTTGGTGTCATCTGCCAAATGGCCATTTGTATTTTTCCCCATTCTTAAATGGTTGCATTTCTTAATGCAGGAAATCCGGCATCATTGAAGAGTGGCATTATATGCACAGCAGCAACAATTCATTATGCATAGCCCAGAAGTGTGGATGGTACATAGCATAATGTGAGCACCCCAAAATGCACAATCAGTATTGAGGCATGGAAGGAACGTTGTGTGTGTGTGTGTGACTGCTAGTGGAAAAGAAACAACTGGGTGGCTCTGCACAGATTCGGAGCACATCTGGAGGTCCCCTATGTCTGTGTTTTGTTTTGTTTTTTACATTTTCAGGGAGATCTTTCTACTGGCTATACCTAATATTATTTTTCAGGTTCAGTGACACTTGTATGACCATGTGAAATATAGTATAATGCCTAATAAGCTTGGAGCTAGGATGTCCCTGATTGACATATTGCCTGAGCCATGAACTCTCCAAGGGCTCAGTCCATTATAGCCTGACTATAGGCTTGTACTGCCAGCTCCAAGTGTCATAAACATGCCGTAAAGCATTTTCTGGCATTGAGCAAGCAGAGAGCACCAGCACTGGGCCAACGCCAGTTGGTGCTGGGCCCCAGGACCTGAAGAGTACACTACACGGGTAACCGACACTGCTGAGTGGCTGTGCGACTTTTCGGTGGGTGGGGGGAAGGCAAAACTGGGTGGTGGAGAGGGGAGACCTGTCGAACCCTAACCCCCTTGTAAGGTGGGCAGCCTGCCATGGGTCTCTTCAACTGCACCTGCTGAAATGTGGGCACCGAGCCAAGAAGACCCATTGGTACAACAGCAGTGTTACTCTGAAGAGACCCTGGTGGTAGCCTTTGTGGTCTGAGGATCCAGAAATCACCATTTTGGTGTCAGTGGAGCCCTGGGCTCTGCTGGGTTCACGACTGGGCTGCCCATGGCCCTAGGCAAGCTGGTATTTCTTAGCATTCATCTCTTACCCCTTATCATCAGTCTTGGATTAATAGTAATGACTTATCTAACAAGGTTGTTGTATGGATGACTGTGGTAATGTAGCTCTACATAAATGTGTCTTTATCTTCATTTTATGATGATCATCATGCTGTTTTAAACCCTCTGGTATAAAATTGTTTTTAGGGTTCTGAGGAGCAAACAGCAAGTGTGCTTGTTGGACAAACTGCTTGATGGACAAAGAACTTGTAGTTCTCCCCACTTTTCTGTTTTAATGACAGGCCAAGAGCCCCTGATAGCTTTACTTTCTGTAGGTCCTGATACAACCTACTCCCATTTCCTGAGGCTGAATTCCTTTGCGTTTCCAATGGGATTTCCAAAATGCCTTGGCTGACACCTTCCCCCAGGATGCTGCCATGTTCAATCACATTCCATGTAATTTCATTCATTCATTCATTCATTCATTCATTCACTCATTCATTTTGAAGAATTTATACCCCGCCTTTCCCATGCCGAAGCAAATGCCCAAGGTGGCTTACATGAGCAGGCTAGTCTAAACCAACATCTTTCAATGGGTTTTTTACAAATATATTCTTGTGATCCGCCAATCCTCAGGCCCAGATGTATCCTTCACAGTGTGGTTCTCTCCTTTAGCTGCCTGCCATCACGCCTCAGCAGGCAATCGCAAGTCAAGCCTGGACAGGTCCTCAAGGTCGTATTCCATTCTTTGCCGGCTGCCCTCTTCACATACTCCACCGCAGCTCTCACTTGTGAGCTAATCAGCTCCACAGCGACTCTGTTCTGCCACCGCAGGTACTGCAGCTTTTTGCTTTGCAGACTTCAGTGTCGCTGGACAAGGCTTTACTATGAGGTTATCCAGTCCAATGGAACGCTTGTTCTCTGAGGCTGGCTCAAGATGTTATGTCTTTCCTAGCATCTACGCTTTGTGATCTGCGAGTGAAAGCCTAGCATTTCCTCAAAAAGCTACATACTGAGGGTGTAATCCTGAAGGTGCCCTTGGGCGGACGTTAGCCGGCTGGTGCATGTGGTTCTAGGTGGGGGGAGGGCAGGAGGGAGGGCGGAACTGGGTGGGGGTCGTCATGTCGGAAGGCTTGCTGGCCCGGGGAGGGGGGCAGAATTGGGATGCAGCCATTACGTTGCATCCAACCCTCCATCCCCAGGCCACGCAGATCTGAGGATCCCTTGCCCCAGGCAGGCTCCTGAGCGCTGCCAACTTGTGCTGGATGCAGCGCAGGCGCACTGGCCTTGCTGATCCAGCACAATATAGGATTGTGCTGAGATGCACTTCTTCATCACACTTTGCTCAATTGATGCCTCCCTCCCACCAAACCTTGCCCACACCTCCTCAAAAAGCTTCCAACTGGAATCCAGTCTCACATTCCGTGAAGCATTAAGTGCCGTCATTAGGTGATGTGCATGTGAATCAGCCCTGGGATTTGGATTTCCAAGAAAGGACTACACAACACTGGGAACAGGTTGTTTGACAGGAGTCTCACGATTCACAACGTGTGTTATTTAATTGGTTTGCCACACTCTGCTGAAGTCACTACAATAAAAAAAATCACTGAGGAATGTGGTAGGGCTAGAAGAGGAGAAGTTGGAGTTGCCTTGGCCCAGGGTAGAACTGCTGGTCCAAATTTATTAAGAAAACAAAAAAAAAAAAGTAAGATCCTTAACATCAATCTTAGCAATAATCATTTCAGAATACAATAATTTTGTTTCTTATCAACAATCATGCCAGAAATGCATATCTAATACATGTTAGTCTTAGAAATTATTGCCGGTTGGCAACACACAATTGTTTCGATTTTTGCATGAAAGGCTTACTACTTTTCAGTTGAAGGTCAAGTGGTCTTGGTTGTTATCATTAAATCTTTGATTCCATCATGGTTGGGTAAACCAGCATAAAAAATATGCAAAAAGGTGTTACATGGCACTGATGCACCTGCTTAAAGGTTACTTTCCAAGACACTGTTTTTGAAAAACATGATGGCTGTGCGATGGAGTCAGTGTGAACTGGTTCTTCTCACATCTTTTGTTGTGGCACATTTATGTAGTGCATGTTCAAATGTCACCAGGCTCAATGTCCTTTTGAAACATTTCCCAGGGTGGAAGTCATGCTTTCAACATCTCAGAGGAGTTGTTACAGGAGGAAGAGGGGACTTTAAGCCTTTACCCTTGCTACACTCCCAGTATGAATCCCCCCCGCCCCCTGTTTGCTCTTTTCACTGGGAGAGAAGCTCCCTTTGGTGTCAATAGGCAATTTCCTTCTAGGATAAATAGTGGGGGATGGGGAGAGGGGGTTGGGACTATGATGGGAGCAAAGGGTTAAAGTCCCATTCCTGATCCAAGTGGGATTCCCCATGCCTACTATTTATCAAGGCCAAAACAAGCATGCCAGCCTTAATAATCAACTTAGGGAATACATTGTCTGGATCTCTGGTGTTTTCTCCACGGCAGCTTGTTTGTATGTACAAGGTACCACTTGATGCTGCAGTCAAGAGATTCACTTGCGTGCCTGAACTCCTGCAACTTCACCATCTCCCGAAATTCAATGAAAGAGGTTTTTTTTTCTATTTTCCCCATATATTTGAGATTCAAAAATACAATCTACAAATGGACCTGCTTGACAGAGAAGAAAACGAGTTTCAGATGTTGAAACTGAACACAGCCTCTGCCTTAAGATCTCATTCATATAATGATTTGTCACGAATGGAGCACGAAATCCACAAGCCACCATTTCTTGGTGACTCGAAAGCAATCTGATTAATGTCCGATGACTTCATGCCTCTTTGTAGGCTTTGAACGCCGCCTTTTGGTTGCCCAAGAAAGAGCTGTGTGAATTTTGCAAGCCAAAATAAGCTTTGAGACAGCTAGAGAAACTTGAGACCCCTTGTGAGCTCCACTAAACAGAGCGCAGAGTCAAAAACAAACATATCTGCTATTTCCCTCCCAGTTAATTAAGCAAGCAATGAAACCCTCGGAGATAGTGCATTAGGTCAGCTCTCTCAATAAAAGTGACCGCCTGTACTATTTCTGTACAGAGTGCTGATGTTGTTCTTCAACAGATATAATGAAGAGCTGGTGTGACTAACCGCACTTGACGGATAACATGTGGCCTGAAAGGTAGAGGTGGCCCCCCCCAGTTGCCTTCCTATGTGGCACCCCTGGCTATTTGTCATCCACTAATTGCACAGCTGGGCAAAACCTAGCTAATGACGTTCATAAAATAGAGGTTGCTTCAGGAAAATGAAATACAATCAGTCCTCCGCTAGGCAGCAGTGGTTCCCAAATTGTGGGTTGGGACCCACCAGTGAGTCGTGAGCCAATTTCAGCTGGGCCACAAAGCACCTAGAGCAGCCATATTGAAAATATGAAAAGATGGGATGTTGGAAAGGGGGAGGGCTGTGTGGCTGTTTTCCTTGTGCCAATAGGCTTTTTTCTTTCTGATTCACTTTGCTATTGGAAAATGGCTGAAAATTTACCTAATTTATTGCTGCATTCTCAAAAAGCAGCAGGCTCTGGTGTCATAATGACAGCATTTCAGCCCATGACATCACTTTCAGTGGGTTCCAGCAGACATTATCATTCTAAAAAGTAGTTCCCAGTGCTAAAAATCTTGAGAACTGACTATCTCCTTGTGCCAAAGCAAGTAGAAAAAATTTCAGACGTTTTGATTCTTTGTCCCAGGTAGTAAAGCATTCTGGGGGAAAACAAGTCTTCTTAAGTGGACAGAGTTCGTCTTCAGCATTTAGTTGCTGCTTAGTATACATTTCAGGTTGATCTGTCAGAGATGCTGCAATATGAGTTTCTGCCGGCCCCAGTGTGATTTGCACAGATAAATGGTGATTTAAGCACAGGACACAACGCTGTATTGGGAAAAGTTTCAACAGCAAGCATTACATGCCATGAAAACATTTATCTAACTGCCAAGGAATCATGTCTAATAACTGATGGACAATCTCTTGTAACTTCCATTGGCATTCCTGCTAGTGCAAAAACATTTGGAGATCTTTCCCAGGCATTCATTTCTTTAGTTGAAAACCGTATCCATGCATACAAAAGAATTGATCTTGTGTTTGATCAGTACAGAGTTTCCATACCAAGATCATCCAGATAACATCCAGATAGCAAAAGACAACAGACCAATAGGCCAGGTGATGTTATTCCTCCCCCCTCCCCCCTGAGAGAACATACCGCAGTGCATGTCCTCCTCATTACTTTCACCAACAGGAATGGCTATGACAGCAAGAGGGATGCGGTTTAGAGGCTGGTGAGAGGTCCAGCTCCACACACCGAGGGATGCTGTCTGTCTGCCAGAGGTGGTAAACCAGTGCAGGGAGGTGGGAGGAGGTTGAACAAGGCAGTGTGGGGTGGAACAGGAAAGGGAGCGGGTAGAATGGGTAGTAACAGGGATGGAGAGGAGGGCAGATCAGGCAAAGGAGGGGATTGGCGGTGGTTGAGCAGACAGATTCCCAAGTCCCTTCCTGGACCTGATCCATGGAGCAACACGGACTCACACCAGTGAATAAACTGGTGCAGGGCTGAGTTACCCCATAGCGCTGCTGGGGATTACCCTGGAGAAAGGAGACAAATTTTCCAGCAGCTCCAGCAGCTGAAAATCCCCCGTGCGATACAGTGGAAGCTGTACCAGTGCCATTGCATCAGCACACAGGTGATTTAGGTAGGATTGGGCTGATAGTCAATGTTTGTTATGACATAGTTATGGTTTCCCGCAGATACATTGATCTTATCTTGTGTGTGTACATCTGTCTGCACACACTGGCATACAGACAGCTTTAGAACAGATCTGGAATATTTGCAAAAAGAAAACTCTCTTGATGTACAAGAAGTCCATAAATGCTTACTATTTGAGTGCGGAGCAGCACTGTTTACCTTTTTCGGGCTCTGGCTGGTTGTGATAGTATATCAGCAGCCACACAAACATTTTGATATGGAAAGTATTTGTTACTCATCATGATCTGTTAAACCTCCTCAGGAGAAAATGGACTGATGCAAGATACATTTAGCTGATGCTGAAAAAAAATTGCATACTAGTTTTACAATCAGAATGTGACGTCTGTCAATCAGATTTGTCCTATGATGTATGTAACAGCAAATAAACTAGAATTAATACCTCCTGCACACAATGCCTTATATCAGCATCATTGTGAGTATGGTGTGGAAGTGGGCAAATCTGCCAGCCCTTCCCTTTTCAGGTCCTGAAAACATGGGATGGATGTGAAACAATGGAAAACTGAAAGCTGGGCTCATGACTAGGGTTGCCATTGTAAAATCTTGTTCCAAAATAATAGGTTGTGTGGTGCATGGCAACACAACTATAAAAACAACAGGCGTGTGCTCCAAGCTGCAAGTTGAGGAGTTGGAAGGATTAACAGAAAAAGTGGCTGAACTTGCAAAATGAAAGGGACAAGCATATGCTAATCAAATGTTGAATGTTTAAGGACATAAGAACATAAGAAGAACCCTGCTGGATCAGGCCAAAGGCCCAGCTTCCTACATCGCATAGTGGCCCACCAGGTACCTCAGGGAGCACACGAGACAACAAGATGCCTGCATCCTGTTGCCACTCCCTGTTTACAAGGAAAAATTGTATTTGTGATAAAATAGTTTTTTTGTATACCTCTTCTGTTTTATACATTTTGTGTGTACAAAAGCTGTGCACCTTTTCATTAGGGAATACCTACTGAATCACTATGGTACCTTCCATAGCAATCTGTAAGAAGGGTGAACATGTTCCAAAATGGCAGCCAAACCGTGAGTATAAAATCTGGCAATCTGGATATTTGGTGCATTCTTTTCATTAAATAATACCTGGTTTCTTTCCCCTGCCCCATCACCACCTTACATAGCAGTCTATGAAAAAGGGTGGCCATTTTCCAAGATCATGACCAAGTCATGGCATGCAAAACTTGGTGTACGATTTCAGTGTACTTTTATAAAATCAAAGGATACCTGGTTTCCATAAATGCCCCCACTTTGACTTTGCTTTCCATATTTCCAGCAATCTGACTAGCCCAGCAATGGGAAGGGCTGCTGCAGGGGAGAACTAGCAAGCAAGGTCATCTTATTCTTCCCCCCCCCCAAGAAATGCTCCCACCCCTGCGTTTGTGCTACGAGGCAAACACGACTTTGGAAACCTGCTTGTAATACGTAGCTGTGTCCTAAGTGTAGCATGCTGTTTTTCATTATGGCAGCAGACCTCATTGTTTATACTGCCATCGCTAAAACCTAGACAAGAGGGGGAATAGTCTTCCTCTGATTTACCAGCCATTTTCATTTCCTTAATACATTTCCTGGATCAGGAAGCCAGCCAGCCAGCCTATGTATGTTGCTATCGTATGCTTACCACATTTTCCTGCACAAGAGGGTGTAAAAGGATGATTCAGTAGGTGTTAATGGTGTTAATTCACAAGGTGCTAATGTGTCAATAATTATAGATGTATTTCACCGGCTGGTTTTGTGCTCGCAAAATTGGTATAATACAGTATGGAAAATGGATAGTTCTGTGCTTTCATGGAGGTGTGTGTACAAAAAGAGTGAGTGAAGACTCCGTTGTTACACGGGGTCTTGGGATTTAGAACAGAAGTCCTGCTCCTGTATAATCCTGTTTAACCAATAAAGGTGGCACTGTAGATTCTTAAACACAAACTGAATTTTTTTATGATTTAATTTGGGAAACTTTAATTTTTGCAAAGAAGTATTTTTTAAAACAGCCTGATGGAAGCCTCTTCTGTACTTTATCCTCTCCTTTACCTTTTTATTAAAGAGGAAGAGACAACTTCATTTGATATTTATGTGCTGTGTTGTACAATAATGCATGTTGATCCTCATGGGGGTATTGAAAGAGCCAGGATGGCATAGTGGTTCAGGAGCTGGACTTACACCTGGAAGACCCAGGTTTGAATCCCCGCTTAGCCATAAAGCTTCCTGGGTGACCTTGGGCTGTCTCAGCCTCACCTACCACACAGGGCTGTTGTGAGGAAAAAAGGAAGGGGGGGAACTATGTACACCATCCTGAGCAATCTGGAGGAAGGATGGTGTGAAAAAGGGACATTGATATTTATTATACATTTATATCCTGCCTTCCTTCCACTATGGAGCTCAGGGATGATCTCACACAACTGAGTACCCATCAGACTAAGATCTGCTAAACCAGGATCGTAGAACACAGTGAAAAGATGTTGCATTGCTAGGGGGTGGGGTGTCCCCCTCTATATTCAACTGAGCATATTGTCTTTTAATTGTTTTTATGGCTTGCTTGTTTTTATAATGTTTTAGCATTATTTTATTCATTATTGTATTGACGTTTCATTATGTGAGCTGCCGTGAGGGCCCCGAAGCAGGGTGGAAAGGCGGGGCACTAATTAAGAGCCCAATCCTGAGCGCTACAGTGCCGGCAGTAGGAGTGTGCACTATGGGTGTGGGTATCATGAAGGCGCCATAAAGCGCCTCCACCACCAGTGGGAGTTCTGGGGGGGGGGGGGGCCAGAGCAGGGGGGGGCACCAGAGGTAGCCTTCGCCGCTGGATCCTGAGCCCCATGCTGGGCACAGCTGCAGAAGTGAGGAGACCTATCATCTGTCCTGTACCCTTACCCGGGGGAAGGGGACAATTGTCCCCTTCCCCCGATTAGCCTCCGGTACCTGCCCGGCACCAGTACGATGCAGCAGTAGCCATTTGGCTACCACTGCCCATATGGGTACATGGGCTGCTCAGGATTGGGCTGCCCTTAAATAAAATATTTTTGGGAGTCCCTCTAGTGCCATTTCCTGAAAGGTCCAAAAGCTCAGACCAGGCATTGATCCCTCTATCAATGCCTGGGGTTACCTCAACCGTCTTGAGATATCTAGCATTGCCTACCATGGGAGATGATGGTCCTGCTGCTTGACTCAGTTATGACAGTGTTTGATGGTTCCTTTTGTCTTGTGTTCCCACACATACTGTATTTACCAAACAAGCAAGCACAATGCCAAAAGGGAGACAGAGAGAAATTCAGACATGTCTGGCCATTGGTATGCTGGAGGGTTGGCTTGGAGCTTAGAAGCCCAGGCTCAAATCTGTAGGCATTTCAGTCTCCAAAGGGGCCGTTCTTGAGCTGTGGTGTAACCCTGGATGAGGGAGGCCTTGCTTGAGCAGCTGTTTCAAATAGCAGCCCAATCGTGGCTTGACTTTCCATGTCTCAGTTTTTAATGGATTGAATTATGAGAAGGGCTCACATTATCATTTGGATGGAATTCAGTTATTTGCAGATGGAACGATATCCAGAGCCCTTCCTGTATTTCAGGGAATTTTGCTCTTAAGTAGACTTGATGCAGCCTTTTAAAATGCGCACAGCTCTCTTCCCAGTACCTGACACTCTGCATAAGCATGATTCACAACTGCTACTTAAAACAAGAATCCAGAATGACAGGCAGCAAGGTCCACCTGTGCCGGCTTCGTACACAAGCAGGGCACTATCTGAGTTCATGAATGGTTCATTGATAGCGCACTTTAACTTATCTCCATTTCTTGACTGCTCCCAGTTGACGAAAAAATGCTGGATATATTTGCATCGGATACTCGCCAGACTGCACCCCAAATTGATTATCAGCATCAGATCCTAAAAATAACTTGATTCCATGAAATGTTAGCTGTTGTTTTCTATTACACTGTACAGTGCTCTATTGTCTGGGGGGTGGGGGTGGAGAGAGGGGTACTTTGGTTGCACAAAGCCACTTGAAGCCCAGTAACGGGATGACAGGGGATCCAAACACTTCCTGTGATGTCTTTTCCAAACAGGTTGAATCAATGGGAGCTATGCTTAGGCTAGGTAAAAAAGGTAAAAGTTTCCCTGCGGCCAAATGGTCTAGTCATGACCAACTGTAGGGGGCAGTGCTCATCTCGGTTTCTAAGCCGAAGAGCCGGCGTTTGTCCGAGAAGAGTTTCTGTGGTCATGTGGCCGGCATGACTATATGCCAAGAGACACGTGTAGCTTGTTACCTCCCCACCAGCGTGGTACCTATTTATCTACTCGCATTTTTACATGCTTTTGAACTGCTAAGTTGGCAGGAGCTGGGACAAGCGGCAGGAGCTCACTCTGTTGCGTGGTCTTGAACTGCCAATGTTCCGGTCAGCAAGCTCAACAGCTCAGCGGTTTAACCCGCAGCACCACCATGTCCCACACCCTCTAGTAATTTGGAAGACCAAATATTTATCCTTGGAACACTAGTATCCATTAACTGTTTCTGGTTTGAAGATGTTCATATTAAGGTGGGCAAAAAGATGGAAAGGAAGCAAGAATGGGCCTTGTGCCATAGGCAGAGAGAGTGGGTGGTATTATATTCAGCACCCTCACTGCAAATTGCAGTTGATGGAGTTTCTTTAACAAGACACATCCTCACTCCCAAGAATTTGCAGGGCTCAATCCTAACCTGGAGTTAGGCTGGCATAGTTAGGCCAGCAAAGTTTGGCTGGTACCAAGGCCACCATAAAGTGCATTTGGACCACTCTTGGAGTCAAGGAGGATGGCACATGTCTGTGTGCTGGCCTCTCTGACTGAGAGTGGTCCAAATGTACTTTATGGTGTCCCTTGTGCCGGCCAAACTTTGCTGGCCTAACTGGGCCAGCCTAACTCCAGGTCAGGATTGCGCCCGCAGTCTCTGTTAACAGAGGGAAGAAACATCACAGCAAGAAGAGGGGAGAAATCAGTGTAACAAGGGGTGAAAACGAGCAAATTCTGTTCTGCTTCCTTAGGCTCCATTTGACAAGACCGGTCTTACACCTGGCAGTTCCAGGTAATTGGGAAACATGAAGGTTTGTTGCAAAGAGTGAAGGAAAAGGAGCTAAGGTCCAGAGAGCAGGTGATTGAATGGCAGGCTGATGAGAAAACTGAGTCTTGAGGCCCCTTTGGGCCTGAGAAAAACCGGTACTAGGGGATTTGCATCCTGGATTTTGGGTCCTAGTCAAATGCATCCCAGTCATTTGCATCCCACCATAATTGGGCAACAAAACCCATGTTAAATAGCCTAAGCCTCATATCCCAGCTCTAACCCTACCTTTGTGTTTTAAAAATAAAAAGTGCATCTAATGTAGATATACATATATTGGGGCATAAATGAACGTTACGCTGGGTGGGAGTTACAAGTATGTATGAGCATACAAGGCAGTTGAGAGGCTGTTTGGATGATAGAGTCAGAACCAACCCTAATTGTGAAATGCATCACCGGCCCCAACTTGTTTAACTTTCCTATATCAAATAGCAGCCATCAAACAGTGTGTGAGTAGCAGGCCAGTGGCATGAGAGGGCTGGAAGGGCCGGAACGGGTCTGCCACCTAATGCCACCCCACCCCAAAACCCAGAAAGATGAAAAAGCAACCATTTACTTGCTCCTTCCTGTATGATCCTTTTTGATGCAACAGGAAGTACAAGTCATGCTGGGAACTCCCAACATCCTGTTTTGTTAAAGAGCTCAGAAGGAAGAAGCAAGCTAAGTTGCTGCTTCCCTACCCTTGCCCCTTCCTTAAGTTTAAAGGAACCACACAAGCAGTGGTGTAGCCAGGTCATTTTGTACCTGGGGCCCATAAATTTTTGATACTCCTGCCCCTGAAGAAAATCATGGCATCATCATGCAGGCACACAGGCTATATTTTTGACACCCCTGCATAAGACACTTGTATTTTGGGTTCGTTTTGTTTTTTAGATATAACATTTGCTATAATAGAGATATTACACTCCAGTGTTTTCCATTGAATTCCAGATGAAATTCCACATCCAACAGTAGTAGTATACCGTAAACCCACAATTTTTGAAATTCGGGGTTCAGTGGTGGCACCCTCCCCCCAAGGATGGCACCTGGGGCGCTGCACCCCGTGCTCCATAGGTAGCTACGCCACTGCACACAAGGAAGGAACAAGGTGAGTGAAGCGCAAACTGCTCGGGCAGCAGCAATCTGCTTCTCTAACTCCTTCATTTTGTTCCTTCCTTGCATAGTCCTTTGTAACTTTAAATGAACTGTGTGTGAAAGGAGCAGGGAAGCAAATGATCCACTTTCTGCTTTAGCAAGTTGGAAGGAGATTGAAATTGATCCATCTGCAGCTGACTGCAGGGAGGTGGGCACCCCAAACCTGATAGTCGCCCCCACCTGCTGCTCAATGAGAGTTGCATTGTTTGCATCATGGATATCCCAGCCTGAGAGGAAAAGGAGGAGTTTCTCTCCCTGTAAAGGAAATTGCCATTGGTGCTGCCTTCGAAGGTGGTGGTGCTGATCTGAATAATGGGAGGATAAAGTGTTAACATCACAACCAAGTGTGTTGTGTCCACCCACCACTGCTGTTTACCAAACTAAAACCAAATACGTCAGGACCAGTGATGCAACTGATGTGATGTGAAGATGGGTCTGGAAAGTGTTCCCGATTCCCTTACATCTGGAACACGACAATTGTCCTCATTCCACAATGGAAATTTCAGCATTAGTTCCTGGCGGCAGGGTTACCACCATTTTTAAAAAACAATCAAACAGTATTTATATACTTAAACTGCTTTTCAACAAGAAGGTCACAAAGCGGTTTACAGGCAACAAAATAAAATCCCAAAAGCTCCCCGTCCCAAAAGGGCTCACAAGATTTTAAAAAATGCAGACCACCACCAGCACTAGAGCCACTAGAAAAGACACTGTGCAGGGGTGAGGAGGGACAATTTCTCTCCCCCGGCTAAATCTAAGAGGAACACCACTTGAAAAAAGTGCTTCTTGCCCAGTTAGCAAGGGTAAACTACAGTTAGCAGGGGTAAATGACAGAAACACTCTAAGCATTAGGCAGTTTTAAAAATAAGCAGGGCCTGGGCATTGAAAAGCAGCCACAACAAAAACATCCTGGCAGTCTGGTTAAAACAATAACAGCACCAACTAAATCCCAAAGCAGCCAGGCAGCCACCCTCCCCACCTCCTTAAACATGTGCTGAGTCTACAATTGTGGTCCGAGCTTCATGGAATTCTGATGGAACCACACTAGGAAGTTCCCAGATAATTCCATTGTAACTGGGTATCCAATTTGACTGAGATCCATTCTGTAGCACCCTTGGTATAATGGTTAATAATGGTAGAATGGCCTTCTCACCCTATATGGCAGTGGTTCCCCCCCTTTTTTACTGGCTCTCTTGACCTACTGGGCCATTGGCCGCAGCTCTCCATTAGGGTTACAATCCTACACAGGCTGCTTTTAAGGACAGTTTGCAATGCTCACAGCTTCAAGGTTCAAGCGGGAGTTTTAGAAGTTTCATTTCTTCAGAATACTGGGATGGTCAAAAAGAGAACCAGCCATTGGACTTGGGTTACAATTCTAAGCATACGTACTTGAGAGGAAGCCCCACTGAACAAAATGGGACTTACTTCTGAGTAAATATGAGTAAAAAGGGTGGTACACTTGGGCTGCTTAAAGATGTACCTGTGATTAGGAGCAGAAGCAGGTTTTTCCTGCTGTAGAGTAAGCTCTGCTTCCTACCCACCCCTACAACTCCTCCAAGGACAGTTTGGTCCCAGATTGAAAGCTGCTTACATTTTTTTTAATGTTAAGTGCCATTGGTGATTATCTCATCCAACGTTTAGTTTATTTCACTTTTTTAAAAACACCACTTTTAAAAACAGCTTATTTATTGTTGAAACCTGCTCAGAGAAGCAAGGAGCCATGGCTTCGTAACTGACAACAAGATTGGTCCAAACATATGTCACGGTGTCCTTTATGCCGGCCACACTTTGCTGACCTAACTGTGCTTGCCTAACTCCGGGTTAGGATTGCGCCCTGAACATGCCACTACATTTAGGTATGTGCCTTTACAGACCGGCAGATTTTATATGTTAGAATTAGAGGTGGGGTCTGCATTTTCTCAACTGGCTGGCTCGTTTCATTACTCCGGTGAGTGATCTAGTATGAACAGGGCAAAGCTGGAAGAGGAAATGCCCAGAAGGGTATGGATCAGTTTTGAAATGAGTGTATTTGCGGGGTACTCCACAACTGGAAATCCCTATTCACAGATGATGATGCCTGCCCAACGTCTGACGCAGGGCCAGCTCTAGCAGAGGCGGGGCCCAATGTGGGGCATTCCTGCGGGGCCCCCAACCTTCCTTGCGCCCCCCCCATTCATCAAGAAGCTCTGTTCGTGCTACATGCAAAGCATTGCATGTGGAAGTAGTTGGTGGTGATATCATACCATCACCGCCAACTGCTTCCAGGTGGCCCATTTTGGGCTGTTCAGAGGCAGAGGCAGGTAGGAGAGACCAAGGTCTGCTCTGCTCGCCCCACTGACTTACAGCCCATAGAGATCCCAGCTGCAGCCACAGGCAATATGCTTACCCTGCTAGTGCGAGGCCCCCTGAAGCGCGGGGCCCGATGTGACGACATTGGTCACATTGGCTTAAAGTTGGCCCTGGTCTGACCCTTACTCCATTCTCCTAAAGTTCATGCATCAACGATAGGATCCAGGAGACGGACAACCCCCCCCTCCCATCTCATCCCACCGCACAAAATGTGAGGAATGCCTGGCTCATTAATATTTATCCATCCAAATAGCTTTCCGTGCAAGGGGATCATTTAGATTTGCTTCTGATAAGAGTCCAGAACCCTTAGTAAATCATGAGTACTTCAGAAGGGCGTGCCTGAGATATGCTACATTTCTGCGAGCAGTTAAGGGAAGTTCACCCTGATTGCCAGCCTTCAGCTGTTCATCTGGAGCTTTCCTTTAAGGAACAGTATGCGAAGTTCACACCCAAAAGGCCTGCAGAAAAATCCCATGGAGATGGCACACCCGCATACATCGCATTTTATTTAACCAGTGCCTGGAAGGATGTTGATTATTATAGCACACAGCCAGTTTTGCAGCTCTCCTGTGCAACATTTCTGAAAATAAGTTTGGATGTGGGAGAGACAGTCACATTTTGGGGGTTTTGTTTTGGAGGAAAGTGACATAGGATCCACTGACGTAGCTAATGAAAGTGTAGCCCAGTGCAGAGTGCAAAATGATGCCTCAGAAGTGACATCACAACAGGAAGTGACATCACAGTTGTATTTTCATTTTCTTGGAGTCTTTTTGGCCATAATGTTTGACAGAATATAGATATTCCAATGCAGTTTGTTTCACTGCATCCACAATTAAATTACCTTTCCAATAATATATAACATGATGGTATTATTCATACTTACCAAGATTTTCACCGTTTTGGCCACTAGTTTCAAGCTCAGGTTGTTGTCCCCTTAAAGCTTACTGCCCAGTGCCATTGCACCCCCTCTGCACTTCTTTAGCTACGCCCCTGGTGGGATCGCAACAGAAGTCCTGTACTATTACTTCATTGTTTCAAATATAAAACATCCCTGACCCTTTGGGAAAAGAGGGCAAGGGATTCCTGAGTAGAGGGATACAGTTCGAGCAGTAGTGTAGCCAGGAGGAGCAGCAGTAAGTACTGTAGTGTCACAATGTGCTGGGTAAGCGGCCCCTTTCACTAGTGGTCAGAGCCATTCTGGGTAGCAACTTGCATGTTGCTGTCGCTGCCTGCAATGGCTCTGGAGGTGAGTAGGAGGGGGCACTTATCTGGCATATTGCAGATTTAGTACCAGGTTACCATCATGCTCCATGTATCTAATTAGGACATGATTGAAGCTGAAGAACTCTGCTGCATAAGTTGCTGCACTCCAAAATATAAATCACATCTTACCAAAATACTCTTTCGGAACATATACAACATCACCTTTGTACTGTATGCATTGATCTGCTTCATTTACAGCCTTGTTTAGAGAATGTGGTTTGAAAGATTACATGTTCGTACTTCTGACCTACAAACAACATGTGGAAAGACTGATCTGTGGCAGTGGAACTCTTAAAATGCCCCATTAGCACTTTTCACTTGTCACTTGGAATCCAGAGGTCAGGCACATTTTTGGTTTGAAAACTGTGTAGAAGTCAGTGGGGTTATTGCTTCCACAACAAAAATGAAGACGTTCGGGAAATGTCATTGGCCAAAAAGACATGGGAAGAAATTCATTTGATGTGCAGAGACCCCAAACATTTTTTAACATGGAGAACTGACAGAAGAGCCATTTGTACTGTCATTGTGCACATAATCAACAAAGAAGTTCTCTTGGTGCTCTTGCTCTTGTTCCTTTCAATGGGGCTTGCCCAACAATTTTAAGGATCAATTGTCCGCTAAAGTAGTTCATGCAGCTTAACACTAGAAGTGGCCTGTAAAAAGATTGGAATGTCCCACTAGGTGGAAGGTATGGGCTAGAAGTGTGCTTTTTTTCCCCTTTAAAAAAAAATAAACTGCAGTTGTGAGGCCCCCAATCCAGTTTGAGATGGTGGTGCATGGAAAGAGTGGTTTGGAAAAAAAAAAGACACATTACTCAAATGGAAAGAGAGATGCCCACCAAC
>JAJKFI010035907.1:0-68051 GCA_029204185.1 Lerista edwardsae
GTAACCCTGAGTTCCTTGGAGGAAAAGAGGGGTTTAAAAAGTCATAATAAATGTTGCAAATTAATTTGCAAAATGAATACAGGATATCTACTTCCAGAATGTATACAGGATATCTATTTCTTTGAGAAACACTATCATAAGAATTCCTGAGTACTTTAAATGCAGTATCAAAAATGTTCTATTTGCTAGACCACACTGGCTAATTCTGGCCACCAAATGACCACTGAGGGCCAATTCAGTGTCATTTTTTTCAACATGGAAAGCAGACACCACACACAGGTGATGATAACAGACATGACTTTTTCATTGCAAGTGCAGGTCCTGAAAAGCTACACTTGGCTCCACAGTGGAGGGTTCCCACATTTCGTGCTTTCAGCAACCCACATGCACCAGCAACCCAACAAGGTGTACGGGAACCAGACACCGAACAGGCAACTGTCCAATATCAAGGTCAGGCTTTTCATGAAGCTATTTGAAACTGTTGAGGGGGGAGTGGCAGAGTTGGACAGGAGATGAACTGAAGAGCAGGGGCATAGCTACAGTGATGCAGGGGGGTGCAGTTGCACCAGGCAACAAGCTTTAGGGGGCAACAAGCGGAGATTGATACTAGTGGCAAAATTGTGAAAACTTTGGTTATTATGAACAATACTATCATGTCATATTATCATTGGAAAGGTAATTTAATGCAGAATGCAATGAAATAAACTAGAGTGTAATATCTTTACTCTATCAAACGCTATGGCCAAAAACCCAGAAAATGCCAATATAGCTGTCATGTAAAAATTGCAGCTCATTAAAAATCACAATTTGTAGGAATAATATTGTCACACACACACACACACACACATGCGCACACACACACACACATGCAGGACTTCATGCAAAATGCAATGAAACAAACTGGAGTGTAATATCTTCATTCAATCAAATGTGACCAAAAACTTCAAGAAAATGAAAATACAACTGTGACATCACTTCCTATTGTGACATTGCTTCTGGGCATGGGAAGTGAAAGAAGTGGAATTCCTCACTCTGAAGACGAGGGAGAGAGGCCAGGAGCTTGGGCTCCTGAGTTACACAGGAGCTTGGGCTCCTGCAACACTTAGCATTTTGCTCCCCCACAAGAATGCCACTAGGGGCATTCACTTGCTTTTCTTTTCTCCAGACTTGCTGGTTTGTCCTCCCCCTAGTGGATAAGGAGAGGGGGAGCAACAGGTGGACAGCCAAGCAAATGCGGGGGGGGGGGGGCACGGGGGCTCCGGGCAGGACCAGCAAACTGTGTGTTTGTGGGGGGGGGGAATTCAGGTAGCAGGTAGACACTCAATTGATCCCCCCTTCTTCATTACCTCTGCTGTAGTTATGGGTAGTGGTGCAAAGGGGGACTTGCATTTGCTGGTGCTGCCTCCTACTCCCCACTGCGCCGCCCCCCCCCCACATAGCCCTGGGCCACTGTTTGAGATGACAGTGGAGAGCAGCTGCCACAAGATTTGTAAAATGATGGAGGAGGAAGGGAAAGAGTGGGGTATCCTCATTTCGCACTGCCTCCCCAGTAAGACAGCCTGGCTCAGAGTTCAGAGGCTGACTGAGAGGGCAGTGGGGAACAGGCAGCAGCAGATCACCTCTTTCTTTCCAGGTGCTGTTGAACACTTCCTGGATGCCCCAATCTGCAATGCGGCACTGGGGACAGGACACCTGAGAATTGTGACCTGGCACCAGAGATGAAGAAGGTGATCCTTAGCTGCTGCCACCGCTGCCCAAGAAGGCATCTTTCTGGGCATTGGTTTGCCAGGCTGTGCTGGAGAACACTGGTAGCAGTGGACCCTCCCTGCCGCAGGGGTTGGCCAAGCACAGGTATGGATGGTCCCTTGTAGGGATCCCCAGCAGGTGCCCCACCGAGTCCCACCTGGGGAGCCATCCCTGAGTCCCAAGAGATGTTTGCAACTTGTAAATGCAGTGGGAGCAAAAAGACACGTGCCTGGATCCTGGTATACTGAGCTCCATGCACAACTCCACAGATGACGTTCACCCATTTTTCTACATGTGAACAAGCACTTTCCATGAAGGAAAAGCCCAATGTCTGGTCATCAAACAGGCAATGCGAATTTCCCGAACATGCTCAGGTTTCTGCTGCTCTTCAGGGGAGTGGAATTCCACATCTCTGGAGTCCACCAGATCAGCCTTCCTTCCACTGGTTCCTCTTCGGAAGTTAGGAGTAGGAAAGCGCTTGGGACAGCTGCGTGGCTCTCCTGGTTCAGTCTGTCAACTGTACACATCAAAATTCCAAAATTTTGGCAGGTGAAATGCCATGCCCGCAAGTTCGGCTTCCAATCAGGTTTTTCATTCAGCTGTATGCCCAGGTGCCCCCTTCCTGAGTCCTGTTCACCTTCACCCACTCCAGGCGTGAATCTGAGCCAAAGCTCACCGGGGCCTGAGCAAGCTTCTCTGAGCATGTATAGAGTACCTGCCTCTCTTCCTGGAGTCCAGTGAGCCAGCCTTGCTCCCAAGGAATTGCGCACAGGACGGTGGTCCTAGAAGCAACCGGGTGCGCCAGGCACTCTGAGCGTGCTCTAGCGAACTCGCTCTTCCTGTGGACGACTTCACGCGCCCCTCCCTGCTGAGCCCCGCAGGCCTCGCGAAGTAGACTCCGGTTCTGTCAGCGGCCAGCTGTTCCCGGAGGCTCTAGGGCGGGGGGCGGGTCCTGCGGTGAGGAGGGGGCGTGGCGGGGGCGTGTCCCGGGCCAGGCTCTGGCTCTCGCGCGGTGGGCGCCGCGCTTCAGACGACCAGAGGGAGCGGGCCGAGGGCTGTGCGCGCTGGTGCTGGCCGTGGGCGCCGAGCGAGAGGCTGGGCGGAGCGGGCGGGTCGGGGGCAGCTGCTCGCTCGCTATGAATGCGGCCCGGGCCCTGCTCTCCGCCGTGTTGCTCGCCTGCGTCTTCTGGGGGGAGCTGCCGTGTTGCCAGCAGGCTACCATCCCCTCCGCCGCCGGGGCCGCGGCCGCCAAGGGCATGCGGAGCCGCCGCGAGGGCAAAGCGCCCCGATCGCCGAGGGACGTCGCCGCCCCAAAAGGGGGAGCCGCCGCCGCCGCCGCCGGCCAGCTGCGCGTGGAGCCCCACGAGTACATGCTCTCCCTCTACCGGACCTACTCCATCGCCGAGACACTGGGCATCAACGCCAGCCTCTTTCAGTCCTCGAAGGCCGCCAACACCATCACCAGCTTTGTGGACCGGGGACGAGGTAAGCGCCTCCGCGCAGCAGTCGAGATCAGCCCCTTCCCACCTCACCCCACATCTGCCACCGCCGCGGATCCGCAGTCCAGCTAACGCCGCTCTTGCCCCGTCCGGGTTCCGACCCCGCTGACGCCGCGCCGGAAGACGGCCGGGCCCCTTCACCCGCTTGGCCTCCCGCAGGGCTCTGCCAGATCTTTTCCCGCATCCATCCCTCATCCATCTCCACCAGCATCCTCCGGAGAGGTCGATCGGGACTTTCCGGTCGCAGCCCTGTGCCCGTTTTCTCGGGGGGAAGCCCGTCCTATTCAGCGGGGCTTGCTTCTGAGTAAGCGGGCAGCGGCTTGGGCTGCACAGCGCGTTGGGGTGTCTCTCTGCGCCCCCCCCCCCGCAATCCCACGCAGACCTGTTTCGGAGCAAGTCCGGTGGAATGTGGTGAGACTCGCTTCGCTTCTCGGTAAACACTCGGAGCTCCTGTTAAGTGGAGTAGAGTGAAGTTTACACTCCGAACTGCTGTGGGTGAAAAATCCAAAAAATTATTTCAAAAATGGTTTTGGAGGAAACCAATAGCAGAGGTCGAGCCCCTGCCCCCTCAGCTTGAGCCGAAAGGCAAACTTGAAAACAATCCGCTCCCCGAAAGTTGCTCGGAAGGTCACTTTTCCTTCCGAATTAGCCGCGATATCAGCCCCCGTTCTCTAGGTCTCTTAGAAACCGTTCCTGCGGGGATTTTCCACCCCGTGTGTTTCGGTGGGCGTCCTGCGTCGGCCGGGGCTGCGGAACGGAGTGTAACGGGCCCAGCAGGCTCCCTTGTGGGAAGCCAGATTCAGCTCCTCATTGGGGGGCAGGTCGGGTCTGCTTTTGTCCTCCCTCTCCCAGGGCCCGGTCCTGTTTGAAACAAAGGCGGAGCAGAGCAGGAAATTATCCCAGCCAGCCTTGCTGGTCCGCTTCGGTGGGGACTGGTAAGGGTAGGCAGGCATTTATTCCGACGTCACAACGAGACACGCATTCATCTGCCTTTGCGGTTTCCCACGTCTTGAATTCCACGCGTCTTCCGTTTCATGTCTTGAATTCGAATCGTTGAACGGAATGATAATTTCGTTGGAACAGCGGTGCTTGCGGGATCATCCCAGCCAGCGACCACTACGCGTCCCTCTCATTTGGTGGAACCAAATTACACTCTCGTAACTTCGCGCGGGGCTTTCAGCCGTAGGGGATTCTCCCCCGGCTGCCCGCCGTTGACCTCCGCCTCCTGATTGGCCTCCAACGGGACTCTCACGATATGACCGCAGCTTAGGATTCACACGGCCAAGCGGGATCTCAGGATCGGCTGCGTTTTCCTGACCCTGGGTTGGGAGTGGGGGGCGGGGTTGTCTCTGGAATCTCTCAGGATCATTGAGAGTCCCCGCTCTGGATTGTTCAGCTGGCTGAGAGTCATTAATGACCCGCTAATTAATTGGCTCCGCGGGAGGGTGGTACAGTCGGGGGCTCCAGTCTTCCCACTCTCGTCTCCCGCCTGCCCTCGCCCTGCAGCCCCTCCCTACCTGTTCAGAAGTCTCTCCGGCTTCCACGACGGTGCCTATTGCGAGAACCAGCTGCCGTTGCAGCTGGGTCAGCGGGTTCATGAGCTGTTGAAAGGGGGGAGTGTGTGTGTGTGTGGGGGGGGAATCGAATCCACTGGCCTTGCTGGAAGTTGGTGTTCGGAGCAAATAAAACGCAGTCTCGCATTCCTTTCGGAGCGATCCACATAGTTTCGTGAACTGGTTAATTGTAAAGTCCCCACCCAAAAGTGGGGGGGGGGGCCGCGGAGGATGGTCTAGGACAGACAATCCCGTACTTAAAAAAAACCAAATCCTTCACTTCTTCTCCTAAGACGAGCCATGAAATAACTTCCGATCATTGTTTCACGATGTGCTTTCACGATGTGTTTCTTTGCGTACACGACATTATCGCAGCGTGTACTCCTCCAGGGTGGATTCATGTTTTACCCCCACCCCCACCCCCGCGTCCTGGCTGCTTGTCCCCGTCCCACCCCAGACGTAGGCTGCACTAACCGCATCGCTTTTCATCTGGTTTCTACTACACAATCCCCTTCCCCCAAGGTTTGCATTGGTTTTCTCTTGGTACAGTACTGGGAAAGAAACCACAATCCGATTTCACGGATTTTAGGTTGTGCCGGAAACGATTTCACTAGGAAAGCGATGGAAGGGTAAATTCCTTCGCTTCTTCCCGGGGTCCGTGAAATGCGCGTGTCCCTCACGGTCCGGATCATAACTCGTGATTGGTGCTGCGGCTGGTGCAGGATATTTGCCAGGTTCGCTGGTAGTCTTCGCACGATCCTTCAAAGAGCACCTGGCGGGGACGCTGTGCTTTCAGGGTGGCGGTCGATGCGACCTGAATACAGGTGGGGAGGCGTCCTTTCTCCTCGATCCGTCGCTCCTGGCTTTGTGCGTCAGGTGGGTTTGTAAAGGGCCGAATTTCTTCTGCAGCCTCCCTTTGTCATTTTATTCCCTCCCCAAGTAAACGCTTCGCCTTCTCAGCCAGAAGACGAGCCCTGTTTTGGGTCTGCGTCTCTCGCTTACCCTGGAATGCAGCTTGGGCACAAACACGCTTCCAGTGTATAAGAAAGGAACGGAAAGAGACGTCTCTTGTAGGCGATGGTTGGGAGTAAACGTCGTGGGTCTAAACCGGGAGCGGGTCCTGGATCTCCGCTTCTGGGAGCCTCGTTGGGAAGGGGGTGGGGTGGTCGAGCAAGGGGGAGGGCCCTGCGCCCCGGAGTCCTGGTCTGATGAAGGGAAAAGCCTTCCTTTTTCCTCCCACTGATTTTGATTTGATGTGTCACAGGCTGTGACCTCGTGCCGGACCTTCTGAGGGTTGCTTAGCATCAAGCCACTGATTGGAGTAGTTCAACTCAGTGATCTAATTGAGTGTTCATGTCATAACATATCAAATATTGTCTAGTCTCCCATAATGAAGGGGGGCCGGCCAATCGCGCGTCGCCAGGGAGTGAACTTCAAGAGAACTTCCGCTCCTCTGAAGTGGCAGAGTCCTTTCCTGACCAAAGAAAAACGAGGGCCCACCTCCCTGGGAGCTGCTTGGCCCACTCTCCTCCCCCAATTAATTGGTGAGGTGGGTTTGTGCTGTGGCGGCGGCAGCAGCAGCAGCAGCCCAGAAAAGGTTCTCTCCCCACTGACTTGCAGACAATATAAAGCCACTCTCCGGACGCAATTGGATAGACTTTTATTGACTTAACTTGAAATTCTCTGGCCTCCTGTATGCGGAGACTTTGTCAATTTCAGGTGAGCAGAATGGAAGGCTGAGACTGAGGGTGATTCCTCCCGGTTGGAAATCGGTGATTTCCCGGTCTCTTCTCTCCCCATTGGGAAAGGAATAAAAGCACCGGCGTTTCTCCCTTCAAGACTTTCTTGGGAACGTCTTAAGAAGTCCTAAACGGAGCTGCAGTATTCTTCCTCTCGCTTTTGAATCAACTAGAAGAAAGAAAAGATATTATACAGGAATAGAAACCTTTTTCTTGCCTCCCCCCCCCCAAAAAAAACAAAAAAAACCAGGTCATGAAAACCAAGCCAAGGAGGGAATTAGAACTCGGGACCACACCCAGCCATCACTTCCCAGGAATAGATTCAGAAGCCAGAGCCATTTAAGCTGCGATTTCAAGAGGGAGGAAGTACATTCCATTGAAATCAGCTAGATTTTCTTCCCATCCGTGAATGTGCACTGTATGTGCATTCCTCCTTTGAGAAGGAGGACGGTTTAACTTTATAAAGAGCACCCCCAAATCTGGTTTCTTCTCTCTCGCGCGCGTGGTGACCTAATTTATGACGATTTAGGACTAATAATGAGATAAAGTATTGTTATCTGCTATCTTGGGGGTGGGGAAAGGGTTTGTCTGGAAAGGGCTGTGCGGAGGGGGGAATAATTAGCATTACTTTCGCCACTGATCGCCTTTCACTCATCCCTCCACCACCCCTGTTCCCCTTTCCAGTTATTGTCGCGAGATCCGACCGGGCCCCGTCGAAAATAGAATTACTGTTGGCACATGAAGTGACTCATTAAAACGCAGATGGTGCTCGGCTCGCTGGCCTCGGCCTCCCCCCCCCTCTCCCCCCACCGCCAAGCACCGAAGCTCTCCAGTAAAGCAGGACAATTAGGAACTGCGAAGAGCGAGAAGGCAGAGCGGACAACGAAAAACAAAACACCAGCGCCCTTTCTAGGCACGCCTAAGGGGGGGAAATAGGAGCTCCACCGAGTTCAGCGAGAGGTTTCACAGCCCAGCCAGGGATCTCAGGAGCTGGGCTGAGAAATGCCGCAAAAGTCTCCCACCCCCGTCCATTTCCAACTCGGATCCGACACAGTAAAAAAGAGGCAGAAGTCCCCAAGGGTGGGGGTGTATTTCGCGGGCTTTGAAATGGCCTCGGTGTAAGAGTGTGTATTTCTAATTCATTCTCCTCGGAAACCGTCAATTTCCTTGTCTCTCAGGCTGCCTGGTATTTGCCAGGGAGGGAAGTAATCGCCGACTCCTTGTAAACAACACCCCCCCAAACAAACAAACAAACAAACAAAACAATCGGGAAATGCCACTGAAGTTCACGTGTCTGTCTGCCACGCCAGCCTCGACGAAAGGGCTTGCAAGAAAACGCGCAATCCCAGGCATGTTTACTTGGAAGTAAATCCCGGTGTGTTCAGCAGCGGGGATTACTCCCAGGTAAATGTGCGCTGGATTGCAGTCGCAATGATGTCAGTTGCGCTTAGTCCCAAGAAACGTGATGACTACAGCACAATGTCTATAGTACCCCTGAATACAGTGAGACTTACTCCCTAGTAAGTGAGGGTGGCAGCAGTCCTTAGACCATGATCGTACCATCCGACACGTTTATCCATCATCCCCCTTGAAGTTCCCCACCCGCACTCTTTCTAGAATACACGTTTAAAATGTGAAATTCAAAGCCCAAGAGAAATGCGCTTTACATCGAACTCGTTTCACACGTGACGCTATAAAGTATCCGAGGCGTTCTCCCTTTAAATGGCGCTGAGTAGTGTCTTATTTAGCTCTAAGAGTGAGTGGCCTATATCAAGTCACGTCCGGAAGAGCAGGTTCGCGACCCTTCCGTGTGCTTCTTTACTCGGAAGTAAGTCCCATGGAGCTGAGTGGAATTGCCTGCCAAGGAAAGGTGTGTGAAATGAGAGTCGCGTGTAAAAAGAAACCCGCTTCCTGCGTTTGCGTTGGTCGTGGGGATGAGGGCCTTGAGGGTCAAAGCTCTGTCTTGAGGAGAAACCCTTCCGGGCGGTCGTTGATTTTTCGGTGGAAACGAAAGAAAGAAAGAAGACCCGTGTTCAAAGGCGTGACGCGTTTAGACGGCTCCTGTTTTTTGAGAGACGGACCTTACGGGTGGGAAGTTGGCCATTTTCAGGGAGGGGGGGGACATGTGACGGAGGAATGAGGGTCCCCCTTGCAGCTTCTCTCCGTTGAGGGCCAGCGGGGGCTTTCTAAGGTGGATCCGCGCAGCCCCGGCGGCTGCTTCAGCAGAGACGAGCGCGGCCTTCCCCCCGGGCGGTGTTGGGGTTGGCAAAAGGCGAATGAAATACAAGCAGGGAAGTATTTTAATGGGCGCGGAGGGAATTCGCTGCTCTTAATTATTTGGTGACCTTGTATTCGATTTGTTGGAGCCCCTTATAAAAATGGTAATGCAGACCAGACGGCCGGGGCGAGAAAGCGTCCCGCACAAGGTCCCCCCTCTGCGCTTCGCTGCCCGGCAAAGGGGCAGGAAGATGCGGGGAAAGGGGGCGAGGGAGGGGTACCTCCCCTCTTCATGGGCACAGCAGAAGCCGGGACGCCGCCTCGATCCTAAACAAGCGTGTCTCCTCGGAAGCAAACTCCACTGAATTCAACAGGAATAAGGGCCCAATCCTATCCCCTTTTCCAGCGCTGATGCAGCCTTGCCAGTAGGGTGTGCGCTACGTCGGGGGGGGGGGCAGTCACGGAGACCTCCTCAAAGTACCCTTGTTCCCTTACCTTGGGGCTGCATTGCTGCTGCATCAGAGCTGGACAGTTGGAAAGGATTGGGACCTCAGTGTGCCAAAGCCCGCAGTGCGCTTTCCTGGAAAGAGGCGCTGCGTTAACCCTGCGCGTGCTTCCCGAGGAGCCAATTCCCACCTAATGCACTGCGATTTGCTTCCAAGTAATTTGCGCTGAAAGTCCCAGCGGACGCTCCTTCTGAGGAAGCGCGCCACACACTGGGCTGCGACGCAACTTTATCCGGAAGCGAGTCAGGTGAGAGTAGGCAGGGCTGTGCGAGGGAGGAAGCGACTTCCTCGTTACTTGGGGCCCACAGGCAAACTGAAACTGGCAGGGCTTCCATCCATGAAAACTGGGTTCAGGATCCGGCCGTGACTCGTGGAAGGAAGTTAAGGGTTAGTTCAAGCAATTTGTAGATCTGAGGCAGGACAAAACTCATGGCTGGGCAAGGGGAAGACAGTGGAACGGATTCACACAACTACAGTGGCTCATGGTGATGTTGACGTTACTGTAAACTACCTGGATTGGAGCGTGTTCTGGTCGCCTGAATCCAGCCATAAGCCCTCTTTTTCAGGTCACATCAGAGTTCAAGTTTATAAGCTGTCAAACATTGCAATCCTACGCATGTCTATTCAGAAGTAAGCCCCATTATCTTCAATGGAACTTACTCCCCATTAAGGGCCCAATCCTTTCCAACTTTCCAGTGCTGATGCAGCCGTGCCAACAGGGCGTGCACTGCATTCTGGGGTGGGAGGACAGTCAAGGAGGCCTTCTCAAGATAAGGGAACATGTGTTCCCTTGTTGCGGAGCTTTACTGTACTGCAGCTACATCGATGCTAGAAAGTTGGATAGGAACCTCAGAACCTCACTTTGTGTACAGAACCTAAGCCTAGGAACATTTGTGGGGGAAAGGTTTAGCCGAGAGGGTTAATGCCTCCGTTTGCCCGAAGATAACAGCTGAAGGTCATGAGTTCGAGACTACCGGAAGTCTCTGTGAGCGGCAGACCTTGCAAACTGCAGCTGATTAAAAGTTGAGTTCCAGCTGCCTTGTGGGAGGAGGAGTGTGCTGAAGTCAGCTGTGTCTCTAGTGGGAGCAGGGAAGCCTCTTATCAGCCAGCAGAAGACAGATGGGTGGCTAAGAAAGAAGGTTAAATCCAGAAAGAAAGATCTGTATGAGTGTTGTTCTTGAAAGATAGAACATTTCTGTAAATTGTAAAAACGTTCGGGTTTGTGAATAAAAGTCTGCCTGGGTAAACCGCCTTGAGTTACAGTCATTAGAGAAATCTAGTGACCTCAAGAAAGGCGGTATATAAATACATGTAGTATATATATAAAAAAGGTGAAGCGGAGAGAAAAAGGATGCTAGAATCCAGAAAGTAGGCAGTTAAACCAAAGTGTAATGGTGGGGTGTGTCTGGGCAGGCAGCCATCTGGGCAGTGGTGTTGTGGGGCCTGTGCAGCATAGGTCGCTCCTGGCAGCTTGAGGTAAGTGGAGAACCCATCCCTCTGCTAGCCTGAGCATCACTCCACTGAGCGATATGACTTCTCCATGCAAACTAGGGACTGCCCACTCCAGTGCATGACCCTGTGGATCTGTGCTCATTGGGACTTGCTCCTTGGAAAGTGGGCGAGGCTTGTGCATCTTGGGCTGCCATCTATAGATAGGGGCATGATTTCCTTCGGAGCAAAACAGGCCTGTGCTGCAGAGATCGCCCATCGGGCCTCAGTGGATTGTTCTTGGATGCAGAAGAAGTTGAATTGGAATTTATAACCAGACTTGACACCATCACAGGAGCGGGTTTGGATCCATCGTAGCTCCGGCTGCTAATTGTACTACCTGGTAAGCATTGCTAAGAGTTCATCACTGAATGTCACCAGTGCTTATTGTGCATATTTTTAGATTTGTTAGGAGATCAGCCTTCTTTCATTTCCTCCTGCATATTCCATTTGGCTGTGTTCAATGTGTTATACTGTACGTGTGGCAGGTGAGGCAGAACCACCCCACTGGAATTCTTTGAAAAGTGCTGCCACTGCTGTGATCCTGCAAACACTTACAACCTGTGGGCTCCAGCTGCTCACAGCCTGTAGGTTATGTTTGCATGATCACAGAAGTGGCGGCATTTTTCAAAGAACTCCAGTGGGGTGGTTCTGTCTCACCTTCCACACTTGCACATCTCTGATGTGCGCAAACCTGTACACACATACACTTATATATATAGCGGCCTAGTGGGACATTCACCTCATGCCTCTAATGAAACAGACAGGGTGGCCAATCTTTCAACTTCAGGGCTCCTGAGCCTTTAACAATTGTGTAGGGGAGGGAATTTCAGCAGGTGCAGTTTGTCATGTCACAGATGACAAGCTGTGTGCCTGCTCCTTCCCTCCTCTATACAATCGAAAAAGGTCCAGGAGCCCTGAAGTTGAAAGATTGGCCACCCCTTGGTGTAGACTGTAGTCCAGTGAACTTCACATTGAAACCGGTGGGTTGTCTGTAAGATGCCACAGGACTTCTTGTTGTGTTTGCGGCAAACCTCTGGACATGGTTTATCACATTTATGATCCCTCCTTCTTCTGTCATCTGTGGAGTCCAGTTCTTCTACCTTAGGATTAGAAATAGAAATAGAAATTTATTGTCATTGTACTCAAGGTATGAGAACAACGAAATGAGGTGCTCTTCCCATCATACAACTTCCCATCATACAACTGGACAACACCAAAAAAAACATATACAAATAACAATTAAAACAACACCCAGTGGTCGTAGTTTGAACTAGCACTGCTACAACCATCGGACATTGAAAATATTTGGTGTTCATAAAGCTACCCAAGTTCTATTTTTAGCTGGCCCTTCCTCAGGACAGTCTACATTGTTTCCCTGTGAGCAACTGAGATAAAATCCTGTTCTCACAACTTACTTAGCCTGTGTGAACAGCCAAGAGGGGCAACATCTCTAATACGGTGTATACAGACAAAACAGTTGTCTGTTGTCTAGAAACAGACAAATAGGTGGGACCCGTGCTCCTGGGGGTGGAGAGAGCTTGCACAAATAAGGACTGTGTCCTTACACACTATGCAGGTGTTCAATTCAATGGGTGTAAATGAGGGGGAGTGGCTTAACAGTCTCCCCGAGACACAGCTACTTCATGTCCAAAGCTTTGCCTGCATGAGCTTGTCTGTATCTCACTGAAGCGGTGTACAGGACCCTGTGTCTCTGCCCAATGCCCTTCTCAGCCATAGTTGAACCAGTGAAGGCTGCTGGAAACAAAGTAAAGGGAAATTCTCCAGAGTGTATTGATCCTACTGTATATGGTTACTCAGAACCAAGACCTCTCTCCAAGTGCAGTTTTCCTTGAGTGAGGAATCAACGCTGCTGCTGATAACTTTTGGAGAGAGAGGACTGTTAATTCTACAAAGCTTTTGAAATGGGATGTCTGTATTCTTCCTTGCTTACTTTGTATTTAGGAGCCAAACAGTGGAGGCTGATCTAAGTGGAATTCTTTTGGAAAACCTGTTTAGTTTTGTTCTTCTTTAAAAAAAAAAAAAAAGTCCACCTTTTATTTGGAAATCCTCAAGGAGCTGTGTGTCCCAAAGCCACAGAGCTGCCGTGAACATCCCTTGCCCTCCAAAGCACGACTAGCAAGAAAGGATCTCAATAAGACTTTGCAGGAAACTGATTAAGGAGCGAGAAGGAGCACCCGGATTTCGAGTCTGGCTCAATGGAGGGGCTTAAAACCTGACAGTGGTTGCAAGCCAAACCGTAGGTAAAAGATCCCTTGTTTTCCACCTATGTACTCCTGGAAGCATGTTACTCAGAGAAGAACCATGAAGTAAACTTACTCAGGAAGAAATGTGCTCTTATTCCAGCCTTAAGGATGCAAGTGCTGCCCGGAGAAACCCTCGGTGAGTACCTTGGAACTTGCTCCTGAGTAAACCCGCATCCCTTGGGAACCTGCGCATTAAAGGTCTCCTTGCATAAGCTAGTCGTCACTGTGCCCCTCCTCTAGGAATACCGCTGGAGAGACCATCCGCGGGGTTAAGTGGTTCTAGGAAGTGCGCGTGCCAGCTTGACACTTCTAGTGGGAATGCCGCCGGCCCCGCCCATCGCCTCTCATTGGCTGCCCGCGATTGGGCTCCCCGCCGCCACGGCCGCGTGCCTCAGACGGACGCTGGTGCACCGGACGGTGGTTCGAATGAGCAGCCGGTTTTGGGACCTCCTCGTTGGCCTGCTTCAGCTCCGGCAATGGAGCTCTCAGGCATGGCCTTTGCCAGGGCGGCCTCCCCTCCGTTGTGGCTGCTGGAGGCGGCACTCCCACGACAGAGCCCCTGTCGCCTAGGCTCGCTCGACGGGAGGTTTCCCATTCATTTCAATGGCGCTCGCCGGCGCGGGGACGGGGACGCCAAAACGTTCCTTCCTACCCACGATCTTGGCGCGTTCCGACGGAGCCGCGAATGTTGCTCTCTGCTGCAGCAGCCCAAGTATTCGCGCCCCGCCCCTCTGAAGAACCAAGTCAGTAGACTCGCCTCCACTGGACTGGTTCGCTGCTTTGATGTTTCCTCCCAGCAAGAGAGCAGCGAAGACACCGACCAGGAGCCCAGGGTCTGAAAGACTCTGATCAGGAGAGAGCTGCACCTCCGCCTTAGTCAACCTACTGCATACAGTCAACAGGCCGGCGGAAGCGGAAGGAGTCTGGCCTGGCTGTACCACTTCCGAGTGCAGATGCGAGATTAATTTTAATTTTTTTTATGTTCTCCCAACTCCCTTCTCGTATGCTGTGAACTAACGCAGTCCTCTCCCTGAGGCTCTGGTCTCCTACCTGCGGGGATGCTTTTGGGTTGGAGAGCATTCCAAAAAGTCACGCCACTCCACGTTGTACGGCCCAGAATTCTACCACGTTCTGTGCTCAATGTAGGCTGACTCCTGGCTGCTCACGTTGGAACGTGCCGCCAGCCAGGAGGGTCTTGGGGAAGGATCGCGGCCTCGGGGGTGGCAGTGGAACTCCGCGTAAACCTGCACGGGATCCGGGCTCGGCTGTATAAGGATCTGGTGGGTACTCGCCAGGGGCGCAACGCCGTTGTTTTAGGAACCAGCGTGACTGATGACCGCTCTTGAGGGTCTTTGATCTTGGCTGTCCTAAGATCAGAGACAAGGAACAAGGAGAGCGACAAAACTGCATATTGCTTACGAGCGGGGCGTAAATACAGGCTTATTCCAATACAGTGGCGTTCCTAGAAGGGGGGCAAAATGCTAAATTTTGTAGGAGCCTGAATTCCTGGGTAAAGCGGCCCCTCCCCCTCGGAGCCGCGAATGGCTGTGAAGGGGGAGAGGCCGCTTTACCCTGGAGAGCAAAACTTAGCATTGTGCCCCTCCTCTAGGAATACCACCGACTGCATACAAAGAAGGAGACTTTCTCGAAAACATCACGCTGGAAAGCTTGTCTTGGAAAGCTTTTACACCTTCGATATAAATAAAAGGGCAGATCTTCCGGCCTCGCTGAGGATCGTTGCCGTTCTCTTCCCTTTTTAAACCCTGCGCCGTTGCTGTGTAGCACTGGGTCCACGTGGCTCATGGGGAGCGTTGCGTGCGCAAGATCTTTGGGATTGGGGCCTTTGATTTGCTGGAAGTGGGGGGTCTTTCCCACCCCGTGGTCCTGCTAACCCCAAGGAGAGGCTAAAAAATTCCCTGTACCGTTTCTTCAAATCCGGTCGGCTCGGGTAATAAAATCTCCCGGAGGAAAAATGCCACACAGGGCGAAAGGGCCGCCTGGCTCTCGCCGCCGCCGCCGCCTGCAGAATAAGCGCCTCCAGGGCAGCCCAAGAGCCATACCTGTCAGGGCTGTTACTGTGCAGGCCGCCCTCCCGCCAAGCTTCTTAGCCTGTCCCCCGGAGGGCCCTCGCCGGGCTGCGCTCTAGTCTATTCGATGCTGATGGAGAGCGAGGCTTGCAATGGAAGGCGGAGCTCTTTGGGCTCCGACCTGCTTCGAGAAGGGATGGAGGCGAGCGAGAACGTAGGGATGGAAAGCCAGCCTTGAGAACTAGGGGCTTGGCGTGCCTTGCGAAGAGCACAAACAGAATGTGCGGGCTTGTAACAACCAATAAGAGACTAGAGTGGGAAATGCGGGGTGCGGGAAAACAAGCTGCAAAGCCGGACACCAAACCAATGAGTTGTTGATCCAACTAAATAATCCTCTGCGTTCTAGTTTTTGTTTATTTTTTAAAATGCGTCTTCAGGTCAAGAACCCTCCAGGCCTCTAGCTAGAAATGTTGGGATGATAGGACTCAAGAGGGCAGGAATCCCTGCAAAAACAGTCCGATCATAAACAGAGGTAGCCTAATGAGTTCAAGGTGATAACTTACTGCTTAGTGTGTAACTGCAGTTGGGTAGAATGGTGCCTGCGGGATTGTCTTCGCATCTCCACAAAGGGAGACTAAGTAAGAGGGCAGTCCTAAACTGGAGTTAAGATGGTATAAACTAAGGTCGCAAAGTTTGGCCAGCACAAGGGCCACCATAAAGCATTTTTGGACTACTCTAGGAATGAGGGAGGATGGCTCACGTCTGTGTGCTGGCCTCTCTGGCTCTAAGTGGTCCAAACATACCTTAGGTGTTCCTTGGGCCGCCAACTTTGCTGGCTTAGTTTATGCCGGCCAAACTCAGTTTAGGATTGCGCCCTACGGGTCCTAGCCTAGTTTCCAGCACTGAACTGCAAGTGCAATGGAAACCTCCATGACTGACCCCACCATCGCAGGATGCAGGGCGCTGGAAGGTTGGACAGGATTGGGCCCTAAAGCTGCTGCTGTCCTAAGGACACTCACAGCCCAATCCTATCTGAGTTTACACAGAAGTAAGTCCCATTGTGTTCAATAGTGCTTACTCCCAGGAAAGCCTTAGTAGGAAGCGACAAAATCTCATTGAATAGAGTGGAGTTTACTTAGCATTCTTTTGTAAGGTCCGATATATGCACCTTGGTTACCTGTAAACGTGTAGGGCTTTTCCAAAAAATACTGGTTGAATTTGAAACGTATAGACTATAAAATCTACTGAAAATCATGAAACCCTGAGCCCGCTCCTAAAAGTCTGCTAGGCAGTATCGGACTTCCAGCTGCTGAGATAAGGCTGCAGCCCGATCGCACATCAGCTGAATACGCTGGGATTTATTTCTGAGTAAACCCGCACAAGGATTGGAATGTAAATGCGCTTGTAACGTCAATAACAAATCCAACCGATTTCTTAATGACTACCGTTTCCTTCAGAGATCACAGACTACATGGGTAACCAGGACAATCATAGGCGCACTTGCCCTAGGAGAAGCCCTTTGGAATTCAGAGGGACCTCTGCATAATCACACAGGTTTGCTCTGTCGCACTTTGGAACTTTGAAACTGAAGGTAGGAAAAGGCTCGCTGACGTCCATTCCAGTCTCAGGGCTGCAGTGAGACGGGGCGGGGCCCTGGTTCAGTTGTAGAGAACATACTTCGCATGTAGCAGTCCCAGACTCGATTGCTGGCTTAGATCCCGCCTGCAAATCCTTGAGACTGGCCAGCCAACGTGGACAGAGCTGGACAGAGCAGTTCGGTGGAAGTCCGTTTTCGGTGCGCCTCATCGCTGAAACGGAGAGGGCAGTCCCTATACAAATACGCAGCGTCTTCCTATGGTATAGTTATTCGGAAGAAAGTCTCGTTTTAGGTTAGCAATTTCCTTGGGCCCGACTTCCGAGTAGACATAGGTAAGATTTGTGCAGCTTCCGAAATCAATGGAACGTCTCAGTAAACAAACACGCAACATATTCGCTGCAGTGAGTACTCTGCTCCCAGGCTGCCAGTCTTTGTATCGAGCTCCGCCCCCACTTTTTCCGGATAACAGCCCATTAAGAATCCACGAGAGTGAACTACTGCTTCATCACTTGAGACTAGTCCGAGTTTCCAAATTTGCAGAGAGAAAGCGGGAAACCTCACTCAGAACTGAATTCTGCTGTGATGTTACACGAGGGGTGGGGGAAAGAATTTTAAATAAATCACTGTTTTGGGCCGCCGCCCTTCAGCTACTAACTCGTAAAGAAGGACAACTGCAATTGACAGGATTTTCCTTCTTAAAATGCATGTGCAGAATTTAAGTGCCAGACAGGACTCTCCCCTTCCTCTCTAGGGGAGGACGGGCAATCATATTGCAATTCCAGGCCGAAATATGCTACCATTCATTAATAATCACAGCTGAGGACCAAACTGTCTCTAATAATCGCAGCGAGCCCCAGAGAGGGCGGAGCGTGATCCGCGGTTGGAGTGTTGCTGTATCGAACGTCATCCCTCGAATTAAACAGAAGTTCAGCCTTCAGGATGCCCGCGGGTTTCAGTGGCGTGACGCGGGACAGAAGCTAGTCCCTGATGATCCATCTGGGGCTCATGACTCTCAAGTAAGCCTATGCACGACGACCTCGGCTTGACGGGATTGTGCACGAAAAGAGCTCAATTTCTTTAATAACATTACAGTAGGCAGCAGGTTGTGGGCGTGTGTGTGTGGGGGGGGGGGCGCGTTTAAAACACCCTTTCTGAGAGGTCCCTGCCAGTGGCGTTCCTATAGGGGGAAAAACCTTAAGTTTTTCAGGAGCCTGAGCTCCTGTGTAACATGGTCTCTTCCCCTCGCTAGCTCGAATGCCTCTGAAGGGGAGGGGGAGGGGCCGCGTTACACAGGAGCTCAGGCCCCTGCAAAACTTTTGCACCCTCTAGGAATGCCCCTGGTCCTTGCCTGCACTTTTTTTTCCATAGGCGGCACCAGAGGATGGGGAAGCAAACCCCAACCCCAACAGGTAGCCTGCCCCCCACCTCCTCATTGCTGAATCGACTGGATTCAAACAAGGGCGCTACTCTCGCACTATGCTAAGGTGCTTTGTTGTTGTTGTTCAGTGGCTAAGTAGTGTCCGATTCTTCCTGACCCCATGGACCACAGCACACCAGGCCTCCCTGTCCTCCACTAGCTTCCAGAGTTCGCCCAATTTCATGTTCATCGCTTTGATGACACTATCTAACCACCTCATCCTGTGCCACCCCCTTCTCCTTTTGCCCTCAATCTTTCCCAGCATGAGGGTCTTTTCTAAAGATTCCTCTCTTCTCATAAGGTGGCCAAAGTATTTCAGCTTCAGCTTCAGGATTTGTCCTTCCAGGGAGCAATCAGGATTGACTTCCTGGAGGATTGACCGATTGGATCTCCTTGCAGTCCAGGGGACTCTCAAGAGTCTTCTCCAACACCATAACTCAAAAGCATCTATTCTTCGGTGCTCTGCCTTTCTTATTATATGGTCCAGCTCTCACAGCCACACATTCCTACTGGGAAAACCATAGCTTTGACTATCGAACCTTTGTTGGCAGGGTGATGTCTCGGTTTTTTATTAAGTTGTCTAGGTTCCTCCCCAGAAGTAAACGTCTTTTAATTTCATGTCTACAGTCACCATCTGTGGTGATCTTGGAGCCCAGGAAAATAAACTCTGTCACTGCTTCCATTTCTTCCCCTTCTATTTGCCAGGAAGTGATGGGAGTGGTACTACACTTTCTAGAATTAACACCAAAAAAGATGTCCTTCTCATCACAGGGGATTGGAATACTAAAGTAGGCAGTCAAGAGGTAATAGGAATAACAGGCAAGTTTGGTCTTGGAGTACAAAATGAAGCAGGGCAAAGACTGATAGAGTTTTATCAGGAGAACACATTAGTCATAGCAAACACCCTTTTCCAGCAACACAAACGGTGACTGTACACATGGACTTCACCAAATGGTCTACACCAAAATCAGATTGATTACATTCTTTGCAGCCAAAGGTGGAAAAGTTATATACAGGTAGTAAAAACTGTATATAACTGGAACTGACTGTGTGGCTCAGATCATGAGCTTCTTATTGCAAAATTCAGGCTTAAACTGAAAAAAGTAGGGAAAACCACAAGGCCCTCCACATATGACCTAAATCAGATCCCATACGAATATACTGTGGAGGTGACAAATAGACTTAGGGGCTTAGATTTGGTAGACAGAGTGCCTGAAGAACTTTGGACGGAGGTCTGTAACATTGTACAGGAGGCAGCAACTAGAACCATCCCAAAGAGAGAGAAATGCAAGAAGGCAAAGTGGCTGTCTGACGAGGCTTTACAAATAGCTGAGGAAAGAAGGGAAGCAAAAACCAAGGCAGAAAGGGAAAGATATACCCAACTGAATGCAGATTTCCAGAGAACAGCAAGGAGAGATAGGAAGGCCTTCCTAAATGAGCAATGCAAAGAAATAGAGGAAAACAATAGAATGGGAAAGGCTAAGGTGCTTACTTGAACCTTAACGCCAATAATATTGGCTTACTTGAACCTTAACCTTAAACCCAATAATATCCAGATATCTAACGTGTGGGACAAAGCTCCCCACCCCACCCAAATGTACTTTGCTATGTCTCTGACCCCCCCTTCAAAAGGAAAACAAAACCTTTTGTTTTGGTGCCGCCCCCCTTCCATCACATGGCCACTCAGACAAGCAAAAAGTCAAGCGTTGTGTTCCCCTTGTTTTTTCACCCAGCGTTTGGCAGTGCAATCCAGTGCGTGTTTCCTCAAAGGTAAGTCCCACTAAACTCAGTGAGGCTGAATCTATTTGCCTAAGGCTGCAGTCTGGGGAACACTTACTGGAGGAGTACACCCTGTTGAACTCAGGGGAAGGTGCATCCAAATAAATGCATACACCGAATTCTTACTTAAGGTTCTAATGAATTCAGCCGATTGTTGAACTACCAAAGAGGAATCCAATCAGATGTCTGCGAGCAGCTACAAACACTGCTAACCAAGTCGACACCTTTGCCATGTTGGAGTAAATAGGTTCCGACGTTCAGTCTTGCATGATAATTTAAAACATAAATTCTTGGCTTCCTGGCCAATCGATGTTGGGCAAATCTAGCTGAGCTGAAATCTTCGAAATCTCTTTCTGCAAATGGTGAACTTTGTTGGCCTAGCCGTCCATTGAGATATGCCAACAGGAGGGAAATTATCCAGGATGGATGGAGCCAGACGGGGGGGGGGGGCAGAAGTCAAAATGGTTAGTGTGTTCACGAGTTAAGGTGGGGAAGAGGCCACACCCTCAAACGTACAGGTCTGTCTCTTGGTGGCTTACTGTTGGTGACAGGTTGTGTGTGTTTTAGGTTTTTGGATTCTGTGTCTACATTTGAAATCCTAAATAAACCACATTGCTTCAGCCTTTAAATTGGAAGGATTTACTGTAATAAAGGGCAGTAAGCAAAGACTTTCACATCTCTTTATCCATGACAATATGCCTTGCAGGTTGCAATCCAAACCTGTAGAATTTACCAGATCAGTGGGATTTATTTCCAAGTTCCATTTACGGAAACACAGTTCTAAGGATTCTTGGGGATGCCAGTTTGGCTGGCCAGTTAATAAATGCTTAGAAAAATAAATTATATTGGGTGAATCTGAATGATTCTAACGGATCCTTGATGTTGCCCACCAGTAAATCTTCTAATTTGCAGGTAGAGACATTCACACGTTCAAGACTTGTACAAAAGCAAGCTTGTCTGAGGACATGGGACTGTCATATTTCAAGATGAACTCAAGCCTGCTAGCATTTGTTTCCATGTATTTCCCCCCTTCTCCTGCAGAATGCATCACTAGTTCAGTTTTAATCCCATTTTTATGTACAATTTCTGAGATAGAAATTGCGATGCTGAAGGATGCTTGGGCTGCACTCCACAAACAAGTGAATACTTTGCGAATAAAGCCTCAAAGAAACCAATGAATGAGACTGACTCTTGAGCACGTAGGTGTATGAATGGAGGGAGCTCACAATCACTGTGCAAGGCGTGTTTACTCCAAAGGGTCTTGAGGATAGGTAGAGTAGGCTGTGGTTCAACTCAATCAGAAAAAGTCCTCCAGGCATTAAAGTCCTCCAGGCACTTACCTTTCCTTTTGAAAGGAGAAGTGTGAACATCTTACCTTCTTCTGGGAAGGTCTTGCTGGGGGAAATGGGCGTTACCAGTTTCAACCTTTAGCCAATGAATGTTCCTATATCATCAATCAATCAGTATTGACATAAGAATCTTCTGTTCCATCAGACAGATAATGTAATAAACATTCGGTGGGATACAGACCCACATCCTCCAGCAACTTGCTGGTCTATCAAATGCTTCTAGAAATCCTACAAGCAGGCCAGGGTATGATACAATCCTCCTTTGTACTTTGTCTCCAGCACTTGGTATTTGAGGCAAACTGCCACTGGACATGGAGGCTCTATTTAGCTATTATGGCTAAAAGCCCCTGATGTTCCACCCTCCGTGAACTGGTCATATTCTCTCTCCCTTTCCAATGCAAAAGTGAAAGTGATCAGCTATGAAAGAAGGCATAGGAGTCGTAGGGAGTAAGCCCTTAAGGAATATGCTTTACCAGTCTTCTTTCTCAGAATGCAACAAGGGAAATGTGGAACGGACAGCGCTTAATTTCCAGAGAGCTGCTTCTTGGCACATGCTATAGCTGCCTCATTTTATAATCTTCCTGTATGCGTGTTTCTTCAAAGAAAGGGTGTGGTCACAGATGGAAGGTGTGGCTAGAGGCCAGGAGAACAATATTATACCCTACAAAATTTCCAAATTTCTACTCAACCATAAAGTGGGCTGGGGGCTGTTGCAAAGAAAAAAACAGAGTTTGAGGAAAGATCCCTTCCCTTCATCTTAAGCTCCTTGGAGGAAGGATGGAGGGATAGATAAATAAAGACAAGGCCAAATAGAAGTCCCTGTAAGTCTTGTGGACTCTTGAGTTGTGGAGGAAAATAATGCAATCCACAAGTAAGTCAACTTTCCATAAGTTGAATTATGGAGAAAGACAACAACAGCATGATCCCTTAATCACGTTTATTCAGAAATAATGCCCTGTCCTTTTCCTTCTTAGTACAATGCACACCAACTCCAAAGAAGGAAGCAGGTCCTGGGGAAATGTCACAGGACTATCATAAAGAATTCCACAGGATTGTCATCAAGAATCATGTTTAGGGTGGAACAATGGTTAAAAAGCTGCTGGATGCATTCAACACTTTCTGGGAGTAAAGCCTCACTGAACACAGTCAATGTCTGAGAGTAAATGAGGATAGGGCTCCATATCCATGTAAAAGCAAGGATCCTCCAAAGATCGCTTACCTGGAAGCAGGTTCCGCTAAAATCATGGGGCTTAGGGATGAGGTGCCAACCCTTTTAATTAAAACACTCATGTGGTGCCAAGGTAAAACAAGCCTGGCTGGTTCCATCTGACCTGGAAGCCCTGTACTGAAGTAAGGGAAAGTATGCCCCAGTATCCACTGTGGTTGTATTCTGGATCCCACCTTGGATTACTGATATTGGGGATACTGGGGATGCCTTTTTAAAGATAGGGGGACATCAGTGTTTTGGCTGCAATAAGGTAAAAAAAAAAGATTTGTTCAATGTTTCCCTATCTTTTTAATAGGCATCCCCAGTATTCATGGTATCTGTGGATAACTGAAGCCATGGATACCAAATCAGTGGATACTGGGGCACGCCTGTATGCTCATCCACCGAGGTATCAATTACATTATTATTATTACATCATCCAGAACTGAGTGTTAGCAGTAAAAACTACATAGGTGACAACTTGGCTGCAGTGTCTCTGGCCTAACCTTTCCTGGCAGAAATCTCAGGTCACATGTATGCTGCGTTACTGTAGACGATTGGAAATTGCTTCGTTTATAGCTTTGGGGGACTTCTGATTTAATAAAGACAGTTTGTTGTAATCGTCTTCCCTTTCATGAGCCAAGTCTGGTTTTCAGAGTGTTAATTTGTATCCCAGATGTACACCAGGTGTATATTCAGCAAGGTCTGTTTGTCCCTCATGGAGATATTCAAGGAAATCAGACAGGGGCAGATGGCAGTCACTCATGGAGCCTCTGAAAGGATCTTAAGGAGCCCCACGGCTTCTAGGAGAACACTTTGAGAAATGCACCTCTAAAGGATGCCTGAGTATCACATGTAACCCAAGTGTGAGGCTGAAGTTGGATCCTGGTTCCTTAACTTTTATCTTCAAGGGGACAGTCTCCTGGTTTTTTTGGGGGTGGTGGTGGTGGTTGATTTATTGTGGTCCAAAGCTTACGTTGAGGCATAGAGTATGCAAATATCTGCAGTCAGCATCAAGTATTTGTTTGCAACAGATACATGAAATTGAATTGAAATTGATTCTCAATTGTTTGTCAAAGGAACATGGGTGCCTTCTGAAGGGAAATAAACTTTTCCAAGGCATTTAACACAGCCACCCTTGCCCATAAGAAAGAATATGTTCAGGCCATCCAAATCTCCTCAAAGTGACCAGATGGATCCCAGTATAGATTTCCTTCTGGGAGCACCATAAAATAAAAGGCCTCTCCTTGTCTGGTTCATGTTGGGATTTTTCCTTATGCAATGGGATTCCACAAAATTGCACACATTTAATCCACAGCCCAGTGATACTGACTACTGAATTCATTTTGAGGGGACTGGATTAGACCCATTATTGCCTCCCTTCATAAACTTCGGTGGAAAGGCAGCCAGTGAGAAGCAACTGTATTTGATTCCTTGTTGATGTCAATTTGGCACATATATAGGTCTTGGTTCTCATCAATCACCTTTTCCCCCCTCTCTCTTTCCACCCCCACCACTTCCCAAGACCTTTCAACCAAGCCTCTTAACTTTCAAAATACACTGATTAGGAATAGTACAGTGACCTTCGCAATCAATAAATAACCAGGCGCTCGTAGCCATTCCAGTCTCCCTTTCACAGCTTGAGCTGCAGCGTAGGGCTCACCAGCACAGGCTCTGTGCTGACACTTTTACTGTTGAAATATATACAGCCTTTTTACTAGCTCTTGGGGGAAACCCCGAGGCTGGGAGAATTTTTGTATTTGCTGGCTTGTAAACCTTTTTATTGGAAAGGAGCTAAGGGGAGAATCTGGTTTATTTTTCGTGTACACAAAATGTGTCAAAAAAAGAAATGCAGTTTTGTCTCGGGATGACCGGGATTGCCTTTCTCCCTAACACACACAGTTGGATTCTGAAAAACAAAAGAAAAAGAGCACAGGCACTAGCCACTGGATATGTTTTTCAGGAGTCTTGAGTTTGTTTTAGCAAAGTTTTGGGGAAATCCCAGGGTTGAGGACGGGAAATGTGTCACAATGAAAAACCCCAGCAAACTCCCTACTGGATCCTTTCCCCTGGATTGTTGAGAGAAGTATAAGCATTTTGATCCTGGGCACAATGCAAAGGAAGTTTAAAAATGCGGAACACACCTGTTTACTTGGAAGTAAGAACCAGTTATTTCAGATAAACTGACTTTCAAGGAGTAACTAGGGAATTGGCACCAATAAAACCTTCTGCCTAGATTGATGAGTGAAATCTACAATAATTTATCTTTAGCCTCTAAGGATGTTGCTTGTATTGCCACATTAAGAGACAAATCCCACTGATTTAAATAGCACCACGCTCAGGCTGGAATCCTATACACACTTACTAAGGAGGAAGAACTACTGAACAAAATGGGACCAACTTCTGAGTAAATATGCATAAGATTGCAGTGTTTGGATGCATGGGTGGCTACAGAGTATGTTTCTTGGGGGCCCTCTCTCAAAATCTTCCGTTTTTTTCCCTGTGTAAAGGTGGGCATCTTGGCTGCTGGAGAGGTAAAACGCACCTGGGCAAAGCCATTTCCCTCCTTATTTCCTTCCCCTCGCCCCCCCCCAGAGGTGAAACTGACTGCAATTATGCGTTTTATCTTGCAGACGATCTTTCGCCCAGCGCTTTAAGGAGACAGAAGTATTTGTTTGATGTATCCACCCTCTCAGACAAAGAGGAGCTGGTGGGAGCTGAGCTGCGGCTCTTTCGCAAAGCCTCTGGCGATCATTTCTCCAAGGCTCAGACAGGCCTGGCCCATTTGCAACTCTCGCCCTGCCTTTCGGGCCGCATCCTGGACTCCAGGACTCTGGACCTGCAGGAGGCGGCTGCCCGGGTCGGTGGCAGCTGGGAGGTGTTTGACGTGTGGCAGGCTTTGCAGCCCCACCAACCGTGGAAGAAGCAGGCGCCGCGGCCACTTTGCCTGGAGCTGCGTGCCGTGGCGGGGCCTCGAACTCACCACCAGCCGCAGCTGCTGGACCTGCGCAGCCTGGGCTTGGGACGAGGCGCGCGGCCGCAGCAGGAGAAGGCGCTGCTGGTGGCGTTCACCAAGTCGAGGCGGAAGAATCTCTTCGCCGAGCTGCGGCACGAGCTGGGAGCGCTGCAGCAGAGCTGGGAGTCCACGCTGGCCCAGGAGCCGCCGCCGCCGGCCGTCCCGCTGCGCTTCCGGGGCCGCCGCCTGAGGCGCACGGCCTACAACAACCGGCACGGCAAGCGGCACGGCAAGAAAGCGCGGCTGCGCTGCAGCAAGAAAGCCCTGCACGTCAACTTCAAGGAGCTGGGCTGGGACGACTGGATTATCGCGCCCTTGGAGTACGAGGCCTACCACTGCGAGGGCGTGTGCGACTTCCCCCTGCGCTCGCACCTGGAGCCCACCAACCACGCCATCATCCAGACGCTCATGAACTCCATGGACCCGGGCTCCACGCCGCCCAGCTGCTGCGTGCCCACCAAGCTGACGCCCATCAGCATCCTCTACACGGACGCCGGCAACAACGTCGTCTACAAGCAGTACGAGGACATGGTGGTCGAGTCCTGCGGCTGCAGGTAGCAGCGCGCCTCGCCGGCGGCTCCCCCGGGACGGGGAAAGAAAAGAAGCAGTAGAGAATTTGCGAACAGAGCGCGCGCCGGACTCGCGAGGGCTGGCCCGGCAGATGGAGGGAAGCCAAGGAGGCACTCACGTGGGGGCTGGCGCGCGCCAGGAAAGCCCTCCGCCGGAGGGCTCAGGAGCGTGCGCGCCTCACCAAACCAGTTCCTTGGGGAGGCGTGAAGGGGACAGCCAGTAATGCATCCGCGTGCAGTCCCGGCTGCTACTCAGCCTTCGAAATTCCAAGTGCCTCCTCTCGATTGGTGGGTCTCTAGCCTGGAGCGCGGAAGGTGGGTTTTCTTACCAGCCTCGTGACCTCCGCGCGCGAGCGCATTGTTGGGGGGAGCCAATCCGCTTCTCGCTTTTGCAATGCGGGGCTTCTGCTCTGAACCACGTGGAGGGAGGAAAAGGGGAAGCAGCGAGCGTGAGGCGAATACGGGGGCCGTGTCACAGTAAGCAGGCGCCATCGGCTCCTACGCTCTTGGTATTAGAAGGGAGGAATTGGCAAAAAGTGTGGCCTCTTGTTTTAGAAGTGAAGCACTGGATGCCTTGACGCAGTAGCTGGAGTCAAGATCAGTAGGGGGAGTTCAGCCCCTTGATCCCGTACTTTCTCACTACAATAAGTCTGCAAGTACTGGAACTGTCCCAGGAAGGAGGTTGGTAGGGAGGAGAAAAGGACAGGGAGGCGCTCCAGATCTATTGCAACGCTTTTCAGTTCGGCATTTGAAGGCGGCCAAAGTCGATCCGTTTTCACAAGTGACGTTTGCGTCGCGTGTTCGCATTTTCCCCTCGGCATAGCATAGCTGAGCGCGCACATTGGATTTTAAAGTGGCAGTTCTTCCGCCTTTCCTCCTGCGTGAGTAGCATTCACACGTTGCTCTTAAACCCCACGGGAGATGCCGGCGTCCAGGTGCTTTTCTGGATTGTAGTTTAGCCCTTTTTCCTGCTTGGCCCGAGACGAAAAAACTCTTGTTCAAACTCAACGCCTGTCAATCATCGAAGCAATCAGGCAGAGTGAGATGCTCCCTGGGATTGTCCTGGGACAATTGAAGGAGCAGAGAAGGCAAACTGCTTCCGTTTTAAATGCTGAAAATTTTTTTTAGGATTATCTCAGAATGTGGCGTCCCTTTAAGGGAAGTGGTTGTAAAGAATAAGGGCACAATCCTAACCTGGAGTTAGACCAGCAAAGTTAAGACAGCAAAGTTTGGCTGGCACAAGGGACACCGTAAAGTATGTTTGGACCACTTGTGGAGTCAGAGAGTCAGGCACAAAGTCATGCACCATCAGTGGCGGATCTAGGGGGGCAGGGGGGCACGAACCCTGGGCGCCATCTTGGGGCCGTCTGGGGGGCGCCAGTGGCCCCTGCAACATTGCACAGGTAGACCTCGGCTCCAGAGTCCAGGTCTACCCATTGGGACCAGCTGCGAGTAGACCTGGGCTCCCTCAAGGGGAGCCCAGGTCTACCCTCGGCTGTTTCTAATGGGTAGACCTGGGCTCCCTCTAAGGAGCCCAGGTCTACCCGTGGCTGGTCCCAATGGGTAGACCTGGGCTCCATGGAGCCCAGGTCTACCCAGCGCTGCTTCTGGTGGGTTGACCTGGGCTCCCATGGGGGCGCACTTCTATTGGGTGCCCTGGGCGCCATTTTGACTAGGTCCGCCCCTGTGCACCATCCTCCCTGACTTCGAGAGTGGTCAGGTCACTTTACAGTGGCCCTTGTGCCAGCCAAACATTGCTGGCCTAACTGTGCCAGCCTAACTCCAGGTTAGGCTTGCACTCTTAAGTACAGAACATGGCTGGTTTGTCAGAGAAACAAAGAGTCATTCTCCTGCTCCACCCTCTTGAGATAACAGTTGAAGTAGCCTCACTACTCGGCCTCCCACAGCTACAGCAGGATTCCACATTGTAATTATCAGTTAAGTTGGGTTTTACAGCCAAGTAATAAAAACATGTGAAAAGAGCCAAGTACAGTATTCCAGAAAGCACAAATCAAATGAGTTGAAATTGGCTTGGAAGCATCTTTTAATGTCAAGGTAAGTGTCACTAGGCAGTTTATACACTTCAGAAATGTTGGGAGAGGCAGGTGCCTCTGTAAGCAGCACCAGTATTACACAGCACATGCAAATATGCCGAGAAACCACACCAGGAGACATTGATCTTCCTTCCCAACCTCCCATGAATATGGCTTTAACAAATGCACTTCTAAGCATTCCTGAGGCCCATTAGGAGTTTGCCTCCTCCGATGAATTCTAGAACAAGTTAAATGATCTTATTTCATAGAGCTGCAAAAGGCTGGGTGGGGAGAATGAGTGTAATAATAATAATAAATAATAATATAAGAATGCTAATAAAGGAAAGTTTTGGCCAGGAGCAATACTTTTTTTAAATGCACATTTTGGTTGGGATGCACTGTTGTTCATGTTGAGGTTGTAAATATGTGTTTATTTAAAACAGTCTGCAAAGTGAAAAAATGAGATGAACAGCATGCATTTCCTTTTTTCGTGTCCAGAACATTTATATGCACTCAATGTCTAAAATGTCTAATATGTTTTTAAAAAAAGTTAATATTTGAGTTGTACAGAGTTAAGCATTAATCAAATATTTCATTTGTATGTCCGTAATGTTTTTGGTGTCTTTTACAATGTTGCCACAAGGTTTAACTTTCCATGCTGATGATGGGGAATTGTTTTTCTATTTGTCTACCTCATTACATTGCAAGGACACAATCCAATGAGGAGTGCTTGCCTAGTGCAGTGATGGCGAACCTTTTGGGCTTGGTGCGTCAAAATGTCAGAAAATCCTAAACTTGCCTCTGTTGGGATGTCACCCTCCCTTCCCAAACAAAAGAGAAACCATCCTTTATATTCATTTATTTAAACAAAAAATAAGTCCAATCATTTGTGGTACTATGCATTATGTAAAGAAACATCAAAATTATGTTTTTGCATTATGTAAAGAAGCATTTTCATTTACAAAAATGAAAAATGAGTAGAAAAAACTCAGTTTTTGTGAATGCTAGTGTGTCACCCCAAACATTATGGTGTGTCGCCTTTGACACGCATGTCATAGGTTAGCCATCACTGGCCTAGTGTATGATTGCACAACTGCTGTTCATTTCAGTGAGGCAGGGAATCTTCCTGCTTGGTTATGCCCCACATATTTACAACTCTAAAACTATCTAAGGTAAATTAATATCCAGAACATTTTTACCGTACACTTTTCCTGGATGATATTAAGACTATGACTGTATTATTAAACTTCTTCCTCAAAAAGTTAGTTGTTTTTTTATGTTCTACTCTGATGGTTAAATAGTAACACATTTTTATCTTAACTGACTGTTGGCTGCAATTCTCAAATGCTGTCAGTCAGCGTGAAACAAGCACCACTTAAAAACCTAATCTTCAAAGGCTTTTGTACTTTAAATCTTTTTTTATATTCTTAGTGGTAAGTTTAAGAGATTTAAGGACTTCATTAAAATGGAAGTTACACTTAAGGATTTTGTTCAGCTTTCACCTAGTGGGGGAACTGTCAGCCAAAAGAGAAAATATTTACAGATCGCAGTTGTGTTGAGTACATGTATTCTTCGGAGAAAAAAAGGACTGATTTTGTATACAAAACAACAAATACAATAGGAAAATGTTGTCTCGTGTAATAGTTATAACACAGTTAGCAGTTTCATGCAGGAAGAACTCGTCTTCACATCTGAAACACATAATGACTCCTCTGTGTTGGAATGCCCATTCAGAGCTCTTGTGCATGATGTTTACACCAGAGGTTTTCAGTTGAGGCAGAACATCTTTGCAGTTCCTTTTATTGAGATAGAGCATGGGTCTCCAAACTCCGTCACATAGGCCACATTCAGAGCGCAATCCTAACTTGGAGTTAGGCTAGCACAGTTAGGTCAGCAAAGTTTGATGGGCACAAGAACTACCAGAAAGCACATTTGGGCCACTGGACGATGGTGCATGTCTGTGAGCTGGCCTCTCTGAGAGTGGTACAAAAATACTTTACGGTGTCCCTTGTGCCGGCCGAACTTTGCTGGCCTAACTGCCGGCTTAACTCTAGGTTAGGATTGCACACTCAGTTGTGGGTGGGCAATTACTGTTCGTACTGGTGTTCCCAAGCATGCAAAGTGACAAGACTGAAATAACTGGGTGTAATCTAGAAAAAAATTAGGCACACTTTATTCCACTTGAAGTCTGTAGTCAACAGCTGTCTGCTTATTCATTTTAAAGTTATTTAAGCATGCCTGACACTACAAAGTGCATCCACGATTTCAAAATAAGTCCCACTGTCTAATGGCAGGAGGCATAATTTATTGTGGGTCTCTTTTGCCTGTGTATTTGGAAATGAGGGGAGTTGCATATACTGTATATTTATACTCTTGGTGCCTGCCTGGACAGCAGAAGAAAATGGTGCCTAGATAACAATCCCTGCCCTTGGCTTGAAGCATATTGCACATTTTTTTTTACCAACAGCTTTTTCTCAGTGTGAATAAAAGTTAAATGTTCATAAAAATGCCTTCACTTTGTGGAACAATCTATATTTGAAAACAAGGGCTTCCTCCCTAATGGAATGTCTGTCTTCAGGATCTTATTTCATGGATTTGACTTAAGTAAATGTTTTCAATTTGCATTTTTTTTAGCTGAGTGAAAGGGTTATGGAATTGGATCCATTTATTTTGCTGTCACTTTTTTCTTACACGTTGATATTCATAGCATCTTCATAACTTGAAAACCCAATTAAATAGCACAACGTCATGGTATATGTTGGTTTGTAGGTTCTACATGCAGTGGTGATAAAGGAACAAACTGGATGCTTGTAGTATATATCAAGACATATGTGTAAACGGGCATGTGAGTAGTTTCAGAGTATGTCAGTAGTTCCCAAACTGTTTAGCACTAGGACCCACTTTTTAAAATTATACTCTGTTGGAACCCACTTTATAAGACTGACAAGCAATATTTCATGTATTTATTTGCAAGAAATCTATCCATTTCTCACAATGAGGCAGTCCTAGTGAATAGCCTCAAGATTTGAGGGGCTTAGTTATGTGACCCATCCTTCACCTGCCCCCACTTCCTGTCATTGACATTGGAAAAAAATCAGAAAAAAGATGTATTATTTATTATTTGAATAATTTCTATCCCATCTTTCCCATGCTGAAGTAAATGCCCAAGACAGCTTACATGGGCAAGCTAGTCTAACCATCATTTTGCAATGGAGTTTTTACAAATACATAGTTTTCTGTGGTTCATCGAATCCTCAGACCCAGATATAGCCTTCACAGTATGGTTCTCTCCTCTGGCTGCATGCCATTGAGCCAGTGGCGGATCTAGGGGGGGCAGGGGGGCAAGAGCCCTGGGCGCCATCTTGGGGCCATCTAGGAGGGCGCCAGTGGCCCCCGCAACATTGTGCGGGTAGACCTGGGCTCCGGAGCCCAGGTCTACCCATTGGAACCAGCCGCGAGTAGACCTGGGCTCCCTCGAAGGGAGCCCAGGTCTACCCGCGGCTGTTTCTAATGGATAGACCTGGGCTCCCTCGAGGGGAGCCCAGGTCTACCCATGGCTGGTCCCAATTGGGTACTTCTATTGGGTGCCCTGGGTGCCATTTTGACTAGGTCCGCCCCTGCATCGAGCTTCAGCAGGCAATCGTAAGTCAAGTCCTGGACAAGTCCTCAAGGTCATACTCTGGCCTCACACACTTGTGTCCCTATATTTACACAAGCTTCCAATCTGCAAGAACTCAGCTATTAGCAGGGCAATTAGCAGCTATCATGCAGACTGTAGGAGCTCAGCTATTTGCAGGGCAATTAGCAGCTATGTGATTTTTGAATAGTCTTAGGGCTTGAGGCAATTAGTTACCTGATCTTTCCATCACCCGGATTCTGTTGGAGACTTTTTGGGACCCACCAAGTCATGATCCACCAAGTGAGTCCCGCCTTGTTGTTTGAGAAATGCTGGTCTATGATCCACCCACCGTTGTTTTGTGGTGTAAGGGTCATACAGCAGAGTCTGCTTGTATATAAATAAATGCCTGTGCTGGAATAGATGGACCACTTGTTGACTTGATATGTTCTGCCTTACCTGTTCATTGGATGTACAAGCCTGGGATTCTCTGGGCCTCAGAATGCCTTATAACAGTGGTTCTCAAACTTTTTAGCACTGGGACCCACTTTTTAGAATGACAATCTATCCGGGACCCACTGGAAGTGATGTCATGGCCCGAAGTGCCATCCTTGTGACACCAGAGTGTCGCATCCCAAGAATGCAGCAATAAGCAAAGTTAATTGGAAAGAAAAAAGCCTATTTACAACCTTGAGGGGTGCAATACTAACCAACTTTTCAGCACTGGCATAGCTGTGCCAGTGGAGCCTATTCTGCAGTTGAGTAGTAGTCACGGCGGCCTCTTCTAGGTAAGGAAATGTTTGTCCCTTAACTCAGAGCTGTATTATCCTTACCCCGGTGCTTTCGTGGTCCTGATCCTGCTTGATGGCCATCTTCAGGGGCTAGCTATCTTTAGAAGGGCATATTCTGCCCCATAGCACATATGCTGCCTTGTGTCCCTGCGCTCCATTTTTTTGAAGTCTAGGGATTTGGAGGGTGCTGTCATCAGTATGCTATGACACCCAATTCTAGTTCCCCTTTTTATCCAGTTTTGGTAAAGCTAGGGACATGTTTAACAAGAGCCTGGGATCAGTGATGTTCTGGTTGAATGGCAGCAACCTGAAACTTGGAGCGCAGTCCTAACCTGGAGTTAGGCCAGCTAAGTTTGGCTGGCACCGTAAAGCACATTTGGACCACTCTCAGAGTCAGGGAAGCTGGTGCACTGTAGGAGCTCTGTGCTGACCTCTCTGACTCTAAAGAGTGGTCCAAACATACTTTATGGTGTCTCTTGTGCCAGCCAAACTTCGCTGATCGTTAGGTCGCTGATCGTAAGGGTTAGGACTGCACCCTTAATCTTCATAATTTCAGGGTACTGTTGATAACGTGGTTCATCTGGTTGTGGATGGAGTTTTGAAGGATATGTAGTTTTGGAGTGCCTGTTTTGGGATATGTAGTCTTGGGGTGCCTATGAACAGTTGCACTGGCTCCCTAGTTCACTTTTGTTCAAGGAGTTGATTTTAACTTGCAAAGCTCTGAACAGGCTATCTTGAGAACCATCTGCTAACTGGGCAAGAGGCACTTTTTCAAGTGGTGTTCCTTTTGTATTTAGCAGATGGAGAGTAATTGTCCTTCTTCACTCCTGCACAGTGTCTTTTCTAGGGGCTATTGCTGGTGGTGGTCTGCATTTTTTTTTAGATTGTGAGCCCTTTTGGGAGCTGTTTAACTTTTCTCCTTCTTCTTATTAGCCTATAAACCGCTTTGTGAACTTCGTGTTGGTTGGTTGGCTAAATACTGTTGGTTGATTGGTTCGTTGATTGATCTTCCTCCCACACAAATTGGCCTGGACCAATCCAGAGGTGAGGCTGATAGCAAACTGAACGGGCTGCTTCTGTAGAGGTATCCTGATTCTAGCATGCAGGTCTCCTACTTCCTAGAGGAAGCTCATCTGACACCCACCCCTCTGATGCCAGGCAAAAACCTTTTTATTTGCCCTAGCTGTTCAGATTTTCTGGGTTTTATACATCATTTTCTTGGCTATATTTTTCTCCTGTTGCTATTGTTTTATGGTGTTCTTGTTTGACCTGCTTATTGTACAGTATTACCATAATATGGTTTGTTTACACCTGATTAACTGTTTTGGGAAGCAATTGCCTGTACAGGAGGCATAAATCCTTTTAACGACATCGCTGGCCAGAAGAGGGAGCAAGATTTGCTGAGCCATGAAAATGGATATTGCAACTTCCTCAATTGCATTGTGAGACAGTACAAAAAATGGCTGCCCTCCTTTTCATTCTCAGGTATACAACCCAAGAGGGTGACCCCCCTCCAAAGGCCCCTGTAGTAGCCCTAAGCCCCTTCACGTTTTCTTGGGTAGCTCTACTGTATTCACAAAGCTGAAATTACTACCCAACTTTTCCAGTGTGAACAACAACTGAGGCTCTGCCTGAGTTCTTCCGATACTTTAGCTGTTCGCTGTTGTGCATAATGGACAAATGTGAGCAAATTGCTGAGATCCTGCAAAAGGGAGGGCTCTTGCCTCGGTTGCTGTTTTAACGGGGAGGGGAGAGGGCATTAGTCCACATTACCCATATCTTGGCAGGTAATGTGGAAGTGGGCATTGTCAAGCTGGCACTTCATGCTTGCCAAAAATTCAAAATATGACTCCAGTTAAAAATCAGTCAATGTATGTATAATGCATATTTGAAAGAGTGACCGATACAGATTGCACTTTTTTTTTAAAGCCTAAGACCCTTGTTCCTACAGAGCATTTGCAAGACATTACCAGGCCCCGTCTCCTGATATCACCAAGCTGGGGATCCGTTCCACGGATGCCCCCCCCACATGTGGATACAGAAACTACAGGTGTGGATTCCTGTTAACCTCTGTCTAGTTTTTTTTTCCCCAAATGTAGAGGAGGTGGCCTGAAGGTTGCTATGAGCGTGTCAGCTCATAGTGACCTTATTAAGCAAGACATTTTTTGCTGGGAAAGTCTTTAAAACAGTGGTTCCCAATCTGTGGGTCAAAACCCCCTGGGGTGTGGTGAGCTAATTTTCAGGGGGTTGCAGAGATCCCATTTACTACCATTTGCACAACATTAAAAAGTTTCATTTTGGCAACATTTTTGGGGAACCTCCAAATAGAGAAACACGTTTTTGAAAAAATTTCATGGTGCTTCCATATACCTGAAAACAACTGTTGTATTTGGTAACCAAGAATAGTCTATGTACATTTTTTTTACAGGCACTCAATGCAGGGCGCATGCACTCTCTCTCTCTCTCTCTTTCCCTGCAGGGCTCCCATTCACCACATGGTCTCACATGCAAACTTGGAAATAATTGGTGGCAACATGATTACATCAAAGCCAGCTGCTTTCAGGAGGCCCATTTTTGGCTGTTCGAAGGCAGGGGCAGGTGGAGAACCCAAAGTAAAGCTGCTCTGCTTGCCCTACTGTCTTACAGCCCATAGAGATCGGAGCTGCAGCAGCGGACATGCTGCACTGGTGCAGGGACCCCCAAAATGCAAGGTCCAATGTGATGACATTGGTCACCTTGGCTTAAGGCTGGCCGTGAGATAGAGCATATCTTGAAACAGAGCATATGAAGCTATCTTACAGTGCAATCCTGTGCATGTCAAGTCAGTCCCATTGATTTCAGTAAATGAAATATTACTGAATCTTACTCTCAGGTAAGTGTGTACCAGATTGCAGCCTGTGTCCAGTATTGCCTACTCTGATCAGCAGCACCTTTCCATTATTTCAGATAGGAGTCTTTATCTACTCCCTACATGAAAACACCAAAGACTGAGAATGCAATCCTAACCTGGAGTTAGGCCGGCACAGTTAGGCCAGCAAAGTTTGGCAGGCACACAGGCCACCATAAAGCGTGTTTGGACCACTGTCAGAGTCAAGGAGGATGGTGCACGTCTGTGTGCTGGCCTCTCTTGACTCTTGAGAGTGGTCCAAACATACTTTACAGTGTGCTGGCTAAACTTTGGTCTAACTGTGCCGGCCTAACTCCAGGTTAGGATTGTACCCTGAACCTGTATACAGGCGTCCCCCGTATCCACTGACTCGGTATCCACAGTTTCAGTTATCCATGGATACCATGGATCCTGGAACACCTATCAAAAAGAGAAAGGAACATTAAACAAATCTCTTTTTTTACCTTGTTGCAGCAAAACCACTTTTGTTCCCCTATCTTTAAAAAGGCATCCCCAGTGTCTATGGTTTCAGATATCCACGGTGGGGTCTGGAACGGAGGCCCAGCAGATACTGGGGCTTGCCTATACTTCTAAATGCAAAGCAAGTGCTCTGCTACTGAGCTTCCCATGAACACGTTTTTGCCTAGGAAGCACCAGGACTAGAAACTCTAGCAAAAAGCAAAAAACCTGAGATTGCTCAGAAGCTGGATTTCATATCCAGCACAACATCCTGTTTTTTTCTGCGTCCTGGAGGAATTGCAGTAGAGACACAGCCCTGATTATCAGGCACTACAAGATAAATGAGATAGCTGAAAAGAATCTGCCAGGCTATGTTGCTCCAGAATACTTGGGAGGCAGGTGGGGAACCCTTTTACTGTTTCACCAAAGGTGTTGAAAGTCCTTACGATCCATCTTGTTTTATGCAGTGTTACATTCTATGCAGCTGGGCTGCACTGTGATGCAATAGAGTGGGTTAGAGCATGATTCAGAAGGAAACACTTTGCATTTGGGTTTCCCCCCCTTCCTTTCTGTTTTTGTTCTACTTCATCTTCTCAAATGAGATGCCTGCTCTCAATTTGGAAAGGAGGTTGTTGTTTTTTTTTGTTATGAGTTCTGCTAAAGTAATAAGATGGTGTGAGAGTCAGATCATTTCTGGTATTTGAGGGTCACATATCACTCAAATCCTTCTTAACGCCAAATCTAGCATTTAGGGCACACCTAGAAAACATTCAGCTGTTGACTCTGGACCGTGAAGTATGTGCTTATGAGTCAGAGAATATGCACATGCAGAAGATATGAGAAATCCACTCTGGCTTGGTGTTCACTGTTTTCTACTCGCCCGTCAAGTGCTGAAACAAAAAGCACATTAGCTAAAGGTCTCACTGATAATTCCCCATGGCTAGCAGAATAGATTCTGTTAGGGAAGGCAGATGGATTCCAGGCTTCATGCCCTGTGGATGCACTTCTTGTAGCAGAGTGCAAGATGATGCCTGCATTGCCTCTACCATCCACTCCTGTGTCTATTGCCATGAAAAATCCCTGCATTGCCAAGTTTGGGGACCGCATCCCGGCCTGCACATTCAGAGCTGCTTCTCATATTGTTCAAATGATGTATCTTTTCCCATCTTCTCCCAATGTCTCAGGTAGGACTGAGCCAAACAAGAAATAAACTATGATTCCAAATAGTTGCTTCTCTAAGGTTGGGTTTGAGATCTTAGATTTGCTTCTGTGAATGATATGTCTCTATTGTAATGTTTTCTAGAGCAGGGATTCTCAAACTTATTAGATCAGGACCCACTTTTTAGTGATGTCATTAACTTGGAACATGTCATAGTCAGAAATGTCATCATCAAGCAAGAAGTGCCGTCTTTGTGACATAATAAAATGAATTCAAATTGGCATTCTTGGACTGCAGCAATTACACAACCATGAAATGTTAACAGAAAGCAAGTTTAGGACAAAATATGTCAAAGTACTGAAAGTACTAAAAGCAAAGTAAAGAAAAACCTAACTTGAAATGTCAAACTATTAATTCAAACTGGACAGGAGGTATGGATGGATGATTGAGCTGCTGATACCTCCTGAAGCTAAGCAGGAGAATCTGTGGTCTATTTTTGGATGGGAGACGGAACGCCAGGCTGTGACAAGCTGCAGTACCTGTTGTGGCACAACGGGGTCACTGGAGCTGATGAGCCAGAACGGGAATGTGAGAAGGCCAGCCGGCACAAGAATGAGTACAACCTTGAGAACCCGTCTAGGCTGGACTTACGACCACCTGCTGAAGCTCGCTGTCACACTGCCAGAGGAGAGAACCACACTGTGAAGGCAACATCTGGCACTGAGGATTTGGTGAATTGCAGAATACTGTAGATTTGTAAAAACCCCATTTTTTTAGTGGTTGAAAAATGGTGGTTTAGACTAGCCTGCCCATGTAAGCTGCCTTGGGCATTTGCTTCAGCATGGGAAAGGCGGGGTATAAATTCTTTAAAAATTAAAAATTAAATTATCCACAAAAAGCAAGAGTGAGGGCTGCAGCTTCTAAGATGGCTATTCCCAGCATTCCATGACACACCTGACATCAGGGTGCAACACACCAAATGGGTCCCAACCCACAGTTTGCGAAACATCTAGAGCCTGTAAGTTCCTTCGGTCAAGCAGATGCTGATGGTGGGTAACAATTTAAAGACATATTGAGCACATGAGTTTTGCATGCATACCACAAAGGCTATTATCTGACCTAACTTGACACAACATGTACAAGGTAATTACGCCACCCACTTTTCCTCAAAATCAAAGAGGTTCTCCCTTTTAAAGTAGTAGAAAGTAACGGCTGCAGAAATATGTGTGTGACCGGAGGGAAGAGGCAGGTGGCTCCATAGTGCAAGATGCCTGGATTAAACTTGGATGTTAGTGATAGTACGTAGCATATTTCAATATAAGCAACTTCACAACCGTAATGAATATTTATAAAGGAGCCTTCCAGCTGGCACAAACAATTTAAATATTATTTACCCAAAGGGAAAGCTTGTTGGATGTGGGACTGGATGGCTAATGCCACACTTGTTCTCCGTCCATGTTTAATAGGTCCCTTGAGTTATTTTTAATAACACAAAGTGTCTACCCCTTACAATAACAAAGATAGTGAAAATGTGGTGGAAACATCTGGGGAAACTTCAGAAGGATATACAGTGCTGCTTGTGGCATGCACAAAAGGGTAGATGAGAGAACTTGGGGCAGGGTCAGAGGCAGTGCCACAGCTTTGGGTACCAAAGGTCTCAAGTTCAGTCCCTACCATTTCTAGTCAGAAATGTCATCATCAAGCAAGAAGTGCCGTCTTTGTGACATAATAAAATGAATTCAAATTGGCATTCTTGGACTGCAGCAATTGCACAACCATGAAACATTAACAGAAAGCAAGATTAGGACAAAATATTATGTAAAAGTACTGAAAGTACTAAAAGCAAAGAAAAACCTAACTTGAAATGTCAAACTATTAATTCAAACTGGGCAGGAGGTGTGAATGGATGATTGAGCTGCTGGTACCTCCTGAAGCTAAGCAGGAGAATCTGTGGTCTATTTTTGGATGGGAGACAGAACGCCAGGCTGTGACAAGGTAAGGCTGGTAAGGAGCTTTGTTGGAAGTTCTAGAGCAGTGTTTCTCAAACCATTGGTCGGGACCCACTTGGTAGGTCACTTGGGTCATGGACACACTTGGGTTGTGGGAAACTTGGAATAGCCATCTTGAAAGCTGCAGACCTTACTCTTGTTATATTCCTTTTGTGAGTGTCAACAGTCTGAATTTTCAAGTGAAGATCTTTTCTAAAAAATGGTGTTTTTAGTTCAGTGCTTTTACGTGATATTTTGTCCTAAACTTGCTTTCTGTCAGGGACGTTTCATGGCTGTGCAATTGCTGCAGTCCACGAATGCGTTTGCATTCTAGGACTATCATTTGATGATGTCACAATGTTGGTACTTCCTGCTTGATGACATCCCTTCCGGTTATGACATCACTTCCGCTGGGTCCCGACATGAATGCCAATTCTAAAAAGTGGGTCCTGGTCTAAACCACTGTTTGAGAACCACTGTTCTAGAGAGCTGCTTCCAGCACTGGAGACAATGATGAGCGCCATTGACCAGTGGCCAACCAGTGGCCAACTCGGCATCTAGCAGTGCCATACACTGCTCCTAGTCAGATGGCCTAACCAGCAGAAGCAGAGTAATTGATTCCATGTCTGGTAATTAAAGAAAAGCCTCACAATCTTCATGGTGTAAAAGATTTTGAAGATGCTCAGAATTGGAAGTAGGATACTGTTAATTCAGCCCCAGTAAACGATACTTAAAGCCAGCAGTGTTATGCTGCCGGAACGCTGGGCGGGACATCCGGGTGATCGACATACTCGATCCAAACATACTCGTCCAAACATACTCGTGCCGGCCAAACTTTGCTGGCTTAGCTTATGCCAGCCTAACTCAGTTTAGGATTGCGCCTTCAGCGAGTGTTTGACACTTACCCTTTTCATTGCAATTATTTCATTGCATTTTATGAAAATTGAATTTTCATTGAAATTATTTAATTGAATTTTATGAAAAAAAATTATTCAATGAGGTCTGGAAGCTTTACTGAATGTCACCCCCTGAGTGCGTCACCCGGTGCAGTATGCACCCCACACATCCCCCTAGCAATGCCACTGGGAGGAACAGCAGCAGAGCTGGGTAGAAACAGAAAACCTTCCCCTGCCCCCACTATCTGTCATTGACAGACTTGGGGGAGGGGGAACCCAGAAAAAAGATGCTCAAACATGTATATCTCTATATTTACAAAAGTTTGCAAACTGCAGGGGCTCAGCTCTTTGCAGGGCAGTTTGATTTCTGAACAGCCTGAGGGCTTGAGGCAAGTAGTTATCTGATCTTTCCATCCCCTGTGCTTTCACTGGCGGCTCTGTGGGACCCAACAGCAGTACAGTCCTGACCCACCAAGTGGGTCCTGACCCACAGTTTGAGAAACACTATGTTAATTGCTACCTCAATTAAAAGGCCGGTTCTTTAACTCAACTAAGATGCTTTTAATTGGTTAACAGTCTTGCAGTTAATCTTAGTTTCATATTCGTTTTCATTTTCAAGTGAAAGAAATGTTCCCCATCTGCTCTTTCCTAGTATTTTAAGCCTCCTCTTTCATGTGCTTTCTCTCTTTGCCCACCTTGAAACTGCAGGAATTCTGAGCTTTAATTACCAAACATTATCTGTTGCCGAGTTCTCAGCCGATATCCTTCTTTCTTCTCTCCTTTATGTATCACCAGCGACTTGATCCAATAAAAGTATCATACCTCATACATCATGCTTTGTAAGACAGAGTAAGAATACATCTCACTGGCTTCTCCTGGTACCATCTAGCTCTTTTATCAGCTTAACAAAGTTTTCTTGCCCACTTCTGAGCTCTTTCAGGGCAGGATCACACTGAAGTTTTCGCCTAGTGACAGAAGCTGAATGCTTCCTGCTTTAATGTTTATTCAGTGAAACATTTTACATTCCTGGAGAGATACCAGGCTGTCATTAATGGATTGTTGGCTTTCTGCCAGCAGCTAATAGTTTTTGGGTTTTGGAGTGGGCTCTTTTTTTTTCCCGTCCTTGCAACACAGCTGCTTGATTTGCGTAACCGATTGGAGCTTTTTCTTCCTCTTCTGAACGGCTGAGATGTAGCAGGACAATGACCCACGGTTTAATCTTTGACTGCTGACCATTCACATAGCACCTAAATGACTTAAAAATATCTTGCCAAGGAGAAGAGGGGGAAACAAATACATATTTGCTCCAACTCCTATGGATTGTCACTGACTTCTCTGCAGAATAAGGTTTTGGGTTTAAAGGGAGAGACACACCAGAACCAAGATGCTTCGGAGGGTCAGTTCAGATGAGATTTTTTGAACATATCGAGCCTGTGTGCAGTGGGGAATGGAGTTGTGTCTTCCATCCATCCTTTTTATTTATTCTTTTCAATTGGCCGTCCTCCACTGATTTACAATTCAAGAAGGTGTTTGGGGGATAAAGGTATACTAGAAAGACAGGGCTGGTGGTTCCATATGCTGACACTAGGCATGTAGAAGAACATTGTTTGCCCTATAGGACCTTACTTATGAATCAAAATCAATTTCCCCAGCTGCAGAGGGAAAGTACTGTGTATGGCTGGCTGTGCCACAGGGAGCCTTAAGGGTCATGTGCATATGTTTATGTACTTGTGTCCTAGAAACAAGATGCATTCATTTTCAGAGAGTCTACCACGAGAGACAGGTGGAGGGGGCTGAACCTTGACAAAATGATGATGACTCTAGTGACTGATGCATATTGTACCAATGCATCTGCCACAGGCAAAATAAGAGTAGACCAGGGAGACAGACCAGAATGAATGAATGAATGAATGAATGAATGAATGAATGAATGAATGAATGAATAAATAAATAAATAAATAAATAAATACTTGATACTCTGCCAGCAAAACTGGTGGGAAGGCCTGCGCCATCCCGTCTCCATCGTACTCTATTCCCCCAATTGCTGGAGGAGATAAGGTGATGGGGGAGATGGGAGGGGCGAGACGGGGGCAAGTAGGGGACAGAACAAGGGCAGGGTATTGGTGGATTGGGCCCCTGGAGGGGAGGGACGGGATCAGCACTGCCGGTGCCGCCAATATCCTAACCCCTTTCTCAGACTTAGAGTGCAATCCTAACCTGGAGTTACGCTGGCAAAGTTTGACCTGCACAAGGGCCACCGTAAAACACATTTGGACCACTCTTGGAGTCTGGGAGGATGGTGCACCTCTGTGTGCTGGCCTCTCTGACTCCGAGAGTGGTCCAAATGTGGAGTGCCAGCCTAACTCTAGGTTAGGATTGCGCTCCCAATTCTGCAGTGCAGGTCAATGCAGACTTGAAACAGCAAAATAGCTGTTGCAGGTCAGAGTAGACCCCTTCACAATGTGGAGGCTAATCTCTGGGTAAGGGAATAATTGTTCCCTTACTTAGATGAGACCTCTGCAAACGTGCCCCACCATAGGATGCAGTGGTTGCCATTTTGGCACTACTGCATCAATGAGGGTGGGGTGGGGTGGCAGAGGGGATAGGACAGGGCTGTTTCTCCAGTTGCTCACCATCAATCCCTACCAGTTTGCTGCAAACAATAAAACAGGAGCAGAGGCAGTTAAAAGGTTTTAAAGAAAGGAATACTTAAAATTTGCAAAATGTGTACATCTTTGTTGATAGTGCAGGTCTTAGATGTGGGACAGACCACCTTAGAGCTATTTGCATGGGCGTGTGAAAGCCTCAAGGTTTCATGGACCCCATGTGGTTGGGCAGAGTTCATCAAGCCAAGTAGGGACACACTAGGTACTCCTTACACAAAGTGTAAGGTCTGTGTCAGGTAGTCTCTTGAGTCACCTGTCTTCAGGACAATACACTGCCCCCTAGTGTCCTGCAGCCTTATTGTGCCTACTTTTCAACTTGTCTGTGTGCACAGATGAAGGTACGATTGGGATTTTTCCTTCCCAAAAGAAATTAGGATCGTTTTGATAACTCATCTAGTTCTCGAGTGTATCCTCATTTTTATTTGGAAGATAAAGCTCTCTTTGTCAGTGTCTCCTTATCAGTCATGGTTTTACTCTCTTCTACAGGCAGCAAAGCTTAAAGACTAAAGGATTTCTAAAGCAGGCTTTACATTTGTCTTTCAGCTGCGGATGGCAGAGTGCTATAAGCATTTCAATGGTATGATGTAACGAAAGAAAAACGAATGCTTTGGTGCTACAGGTCAAGTTTACTTAACATTGCAATGTTTTAAAACAGGATGATGCCATTTCAGTTAAATGTCCTAGAACAGCAGTATGCTTTGCAAGGTAATTGTTTGAAAGGGAAAAAATGCATTCAGAACAACCCTAGCAAATCAAGGCTTGAATAAAATATGCCAGCAATAAAATAGTATGTGTTAGAAAAATGAAGTGGAGGGACTTTACTAGAAATGAGGGAAGCGGCAATATCCTTTTTTTGCTGGGGTCCCTGGTTTGCAACAGCACACTATTACAGAAATCTGTTCTCACAACCCGGTCCATTTTGATTTTTAAATATTAGCAGTTCATGTGCATCTTGGAGTAGTCGCCAGATACCCTCAGAAAGCCAAGAATGATCAAGTGTTTGCATTTCTGGCAGGAGCACTTGAAATTCCCTCTTTTTACGTTCTGGCCTGTGTTTGTTTTTTACTTCATCACACATCAGATTTTCACTTCCATGCATTTTTGTATGGGACTGGATGATACAGTAAAAGTAGATAGCACATTTGAATGGAACAGTCAGACAAGCTCCAGAATAGGCTGCAGCTGGGAATCTGATTCTGGCACAGGCTGAGATTGGGGACAATGTGGGAAAGGCAGATTCTGGGGCAGGCAAATGAAGATCAGACTCAAAAGGTTGGAGTTGGAATGTTGGGTGGTTGCTGGATAGAAGCAGGGCTGATGTCAGGGGCTGACTGGAGTGGACACTGGCCAAGGGCTTTTGCCACTGGAAGGTCCAGAACTTCAGACCAGATCTCAGTAGTGGTGGAAGTGATGGCACCCAATGTGCCATCAGGGAGCCAATAGGAGTGCCATAGCAGCTGTAATGGAAATTGCGAGAGACTACTCCGAGGAGATAGGGAATGGTATCAGCAGTGGCCCCTTGTCTATGTCCAGCCAGGAATTATAGAGTTAACCCCAGAGCCTTTGCCTGCAACTAGTTCACAGGTTGGATGATGAGGACCTGGGGGATAAAGGAGGAAGCTTGATTGTCAGGCAGGTGTGGGTGCAAAGTGGTGGAAGAGGGTGGTGGAGAGTTTGGAGAGAAGAGTGGAAGGAGGGAGTTGGGAAAGTTTGACTAACAGATTGGATGAAGGATACTTGAGGCTGCTGAGACTGTGATTGTGGTTGGAACTAAGGTTACTATTGGAGACTGTGGGGAATTATTGTGTGGTCCTGACAGGAGGAGGAAGGAGAACCTGTGTGGCTGAGCAGGCAAGCTGACTGCCTTCTCATGGGTGGTGAAGTTTAGTGGTGCCTTGTGTAAGATGTGGGTAGTTTTTGATCGTAGAAGGGAAGCTAATTAGCCTACTGCAGGCATAAGATTGCAGAGAGGGAACCTGGCACAACAGGAGCCGACTGCAGGACTTTGCCCCAGAGCCCCCCAGCGACTTGGTGCTGGCCCTGGATCAAGATGAGAATCAGAAAACAGCTAAGGTTCATGAGCTATCGTCAAGGGCAAGCTGGTGTTGATGTTGAGGCGTGGGCGGTGATTGTGCTGCTGCCAGCAGGCACTATGGTTTTGGGGAAAGGGGAAGATGGGGGAAGGCGGGGAGGGGCAGAACTGGGTAGAGGTCCTCAGGGGTACACCAGACCTGGGAGGGGGTGGAAATATCCTGTGCTGCCTTCCGAAAGGGGAGACTTGAAAAAGGGTCTCCTCGGATTTGCATCCATTCAAAGGTGGGCACAGGCAGAGGCGCATAAAGGGTGCCGCGAGGGGATGCAGGGGCAGTGGGCACCGGTTGCGGGGGAGGGCACAGCTTTATGGCCCACCTGCCCACCCTTCTTCATGTCCAGTGAAGGGGCACATACGTTCCCTTCCCGAGACAGGGAGTGAGGGGAACGCACCATTTGGGGTGTGTGTGTGTGCAGCAGCCACTGCAGGAGCCCCCAATCACTAGTCAATCACTAGTATTTATATACCACTTTTCAACACAAAGTTCACAAAGCGGTTTACAGGCAAATAATAACATTAAAGTTAAATGGCTCCCTGTCCCAAAAGGGCTCACAATCTAAAAGAATGGAGAACACCACCAGCAACAGCCACGAGAAAGACACTGTGCTGGGGTGAAGAGGGACAATTGCTCTCCCCCTGCTAAATATAAGAGGAACACCACTTGAAAAAGTGCCTCTTGCCCAGTTAGCAGGGGTTGGCCATGCTCCCCTTACTTTGTGACGTCATGATGTCATACAGCGTGCCTGGGGCATGGAAAAGCCCCAGTATGCCTCTGGGCACAGATCCAAGTAGGCCCATTGGGGCAGCTGTAGGTCGACAAGCAGTAAGGAAATGTTTGTTCCCTTACCCGGAAGGGATCTGTAGCAGCTTCCCTCGGGATAGAACAGTAGTCATTTTGGTGCCACTGTAGCCCTTGGCACTAGGAAAGCATAGGATTGGGCTGTAAGTCTCTGAGTGCCCTACAGGAGCACCCTTAAAAATAATACCAAAATCTTAAGTGCACAATGTATGAGGAAATCATATGAGAGAGCTGATGGGCACTCCCATTCATTTCTGTGGGGCTTGCCCAGGAGACATGAACTCCCAAGTGAGTTCTGGCACATTTATTTATTTGAAGAGTTTATACCCCACCTTTCCCATGCCAAAGAAAATGCTCAAGGCAGCTTACAGAGAACAAAAAGGTAAAATGTAGCCCTAATAAATAAAACACAAGAATATTTTAAAACATTTAACGTGAACACAGAGAACGTTCAGAAATCAGGCGAGACCCAATTCTCCTCATCAGGCCCTTTGGAGGGCAGGAAACAATTGACCAGGGGAGTGAAACATACTATGACAATATACCAGAGGGACAGAGGGCAGACAGCCAACCTTCATCCAAAGGCCAGACGAGGTAGGTATGATTTGAGCCCTCTCCGAAAAGCCATGAGGGTGTGTGTAGTTCTTAATTCTTCTGGAATTCCATATCTGTGAAGCCACTACAGAGAAGGCTTACACACTTGACCCTCATTTGCCTTGTTGTTACAATCTGTTGGAAAATTATCTGAATTTGGCTGATGCTGGAGAATCTCCCAGAAAGATTCTCGGAAAAATATGGCTGGAAAATGTTTCTTTGCGTTAATTACATAATAATACCCAATTTAATGAGCATTCCTGGAATTAATGAGCATTTTTCTTTTTTAAAAAATGAGCATTCAATTAAAAATTCTTAAAAGCCAACCAACTTGTGCAGGCCTGATCTTGAGATGCTCAGTAGAATTATTTTAGATTTCCATTGAGGCGGCTGAGATTGGCTTTTGTCATACTGACCCTCGGCATGTTCCCAGTTTGCTCATTTAACACCTGGCATCCGTTCTCCTCCTCTTCCAAACAACTTCTGCACTCCTCTGTCGCTCCTGCTGCTCACGTCAAAGACAAGCCAGTCTGGGACTTCATTAAATGAGCAAATGTGTTCCATGTTATGGCCAAGTTACAAATAAAACCAGAATCCTGCACACGATCATGCCTATTTCTAATTTCCCAAAGGCTGCAAACTAATGACCATTAAATGAAGAGAGAAGAAATGCACAGAATGATTTTGTTCACACAGCATGGAGTCAACCTGAGGAATGTGCTACTAGAAGAGGTCGCTGAGTCAAATACTGTGGCTGGATTTGAAAAATTGCTGGGCAATTTGATGACAATTAATCACCTCTGGAATAGTTGTGCAAACTAAAACGGAGGCCATCAAATCCTTGGCTCCTCTAACTGGTTTTTCTTTTTCTTTTTAGCTACTCAGTCACTCTTTTTGTTTATGTCCAATGCTAGCAAGCCTGCGAGTTTGTTAAATGAATGTTCTTTCATATGGTGTCAAGTGGAGTAATGGTTATCTTTGGAGTCACTTGATTGCTTATTAATGGGTACTGATCATCCGTTAATGTTTCCAGAGTTAACTGAAGATGTGTATGTAGTGGCTAGATGATGTTTCTTTAATGAGCATTGATGGTTAGTGGGTACCAGCTACCACATATCCCACATTTTCCAGTGGAGGCTAGAGAAAAATTAGTGGGTAGTTGGAATGTAGCCAGCAAAGAAGAAAGAAATCTGTGTTTTGCAGCTGGTTGGGTCCTGCAGGGCTCCAAGAGTATGCTTTTCACCATCACAACAGATGCTGCTGCACTAAAGGCTAGACTGGGCTGTCCGAGTGCTTACTCACATCCTAATTAATGGAAATCTTCATAAATTTGTGCATGTGTTTTGTGCACATTTGTATGCAATAGCTTTTCTGCGTGCATTCTTCACTCTTGTATACATCGTCCCATTCATATACATCATGCATATGTGGCTGGAACATTCATGTTCCAGTCTCGTGCGTACATTTTTTGTTTTAAAAAAATTGAGATGTCTAAAAATAGCTAAATTAGGGAAAGCTCATTTCAGTCAACTGAAGCCAGACGTCTCAAAGATTGCAGCTTAAAAATGACAGCTAAAAATTATTATTATTATTATTATTATTATTATTATTATTAATAATAATAATAATAATAATAATAATAATAATAGAATTTCTACCCCGCCTTTCTGCCCAAAGGCACTCAAGGCGGCATTACAAAATCAAAGTTAAAAACAGAATAAAACACATCATAATTTAAAAACAATAATTAAAAAACAATATAAAATACAATATAAAAGTATAACAATCATCCCATGGATCATAAAAGTACAGAAATATAAAAGAATGCAAAGACCAGCCAGCAACTAAAAGCCTGCTGAAACAAAAAGGTCTTCAGCCCCCGCTGAAATACCGCCAAAGAGGGAGCAGTTCTTAATTCTAAGGGGAGGGTATTCCAAAGTTGGTGTGCCACCACTGAGAAGGCCCTATTCCTGGCCACCACCCCTCTCACCTCTCCTGGTGGCGGCACAGTCAAAAGGGCCCCTCTTATACCTTTTTTTTCAAATTATACCTTTTTTCATCGTTACTTATTGGGCAGGGGACAGGGAGAGAAATTGGCAAAAACGTTTCCCCCCCCCCAATTCTCCTTTTTATTGCTTTTAGAATAAACACCATAGCATAGGCTAAGGAATAGCTTTGTGTTTACTTATTTATGGCAATTATGTACTGCCTTTTTTACAAAGACACTCAATGCAATTGCGGTTTAAAATGGTACAAGAAAAATACAATAGATGGAACAAGTTAACAGCAGAATTGTCCCAGGTTGACTGTGATCCTTGCAGGAGCTGACGGCATGAGCTGCTTGACCTGGGCTCCTTTTCTGCCTCACTCTTGGGCACGGAGACCTTTAAGTAACCCCTGGGAAAGTGGAGGAGGGGCTCCTCCAGCTCAATTTTCTCAGGCTGTTGGTGGTATATTGATGCTGTGGACTTCCTAGCCCTGGTTTCTCTGCTTGTGTCCCCTTGGATCTACTAAAAAGATCCTGTAGTTCCACCTTGGAAGGGGAAATTGATTCACTGATTCCTTCCATTTGCAGCCTCCAGCGCTCTCTCAACTGGTTTGAAAGGATCAGATAATTTGGGGGTGTTGTCCAGGAGGGGGAGATCCACCTGCATGTACACATGCAGGCATGCTGGCATGAACTGGCTAGTGCAGGGGTGACAAACTCATTTCATACAGTGAGCCAAATAGCATTTATGATGTCTGCTGAGGGCCGGAAGTGATGTAATTAAGTAGGCTGTGATGTCATTAAGCAGGTCAGGACCAGAAATAAGCACTTTTTTCTCACTTAGGAACTTATTAGCTGCAAATAGAAAATATACACATATTTGATAATATTTTCAAGATATGGGAGAGCCCAATTATCATGTAGGCCATGCTTTCAGCAGTAACAGCACAACTCTGCAGCTGAGAGCAGCTGATGGTTGTGCTGGGCGAGCCTAAGGGCTGGAGAAAGAGCTTCTGTATGCCACATCTGGCCCCGGGCCTTATGTTTAACACACCTGGGCTAGTGGATCTTTGGATCCTGTCCAATAAAACAGTGAGTCTCAAATGCTTTACACTGGGACCTACTTTTTAGAATGGCACTTGAGTTTGCACCAGAAGTGATGTCATTAACCTAGAAGTGATGTCATAGCTGGAAGTGACATCATCAAGCAGGAAGTGCCATTATTGTGATGTAATCAAATGACACTCCTGAAATGCAGCCTGGCACTCTTGGACTGCATGAAACATCCCTGACAGAAAGTGAGATATTATGTAAATATTATGTAAAAAACTAAAACAACATTTAAAAAAAAATATCCATTTCAAAATTCAAACTATTAACACTCACAAAAGGAATATAGCAAGAGTCTACAGCTTCCAAGATGGTTGTTCCCAGCTTTTCGCAACTCACCGGACATCAGGTTGCAACCCACAGTTTGAAAAATATTGCAATAAAACTTAAAAAGCGAATTGTTTACAATCAAGAGCATGAAAAGAGTAGTGAATTGCATGGGTGGAATGAGCATGACAATCACAAAAGATGGTTAAGATATGAATGTTGGCCTGTTGAAGGAAAGTGAGGACTGGGGAAAGGAAAGCCAGGCATTAACATCTCAGGAAGAAAGATGGTCATTTAATAGTCACAAGAAGGTTAAAGTGTGAGGAGAGTTCTCTTTCCAGAAAATGGTCTCCAACTGTGCACAGTTTTTGCAGTGAAAAACTAGAAGAGGCATAGGCAAATATAACCTCTTTTATACAGCAATGATCTTTGTATGTGAAAGATCAGGTGCAAAGCTTGGGGACTGGGCTACAGGTCCGTAGTAGAGCATTTTCTTTGTCACACAGAAATTTCTAGGTAGAACTGGGAAAGATCCCCGTTTGAAACCCTGAGGAGCTGTTGCCACTCTGTGTGTAGACAATACTGAACTAGATGGGGCAATGGTTTGACTCTGTATAAGGCATATATTTGTTTATCCCATGGCCTTCAAAGGCATTCCATGAAAAAGAACTAAATTGGAGCTCTCTTAGACTACTACACCTCCAGCTTCAGAGTTTACGTCTGGAGGAAAACGAAGTCCATTGTTGTTCTCCAGGCTTCAGCACTCTTCCAGGCCACATGTTAGCTCCATGGGCCACTGACAGCAAACATAACTGAGAAACGGACAGACCAATCTTATGGACCTTTTCGACACTGATCTTCTGATCTGCTGGTGCAAAAGGACCAACAATGGCAGAAACATTGTGCTGCCATTGCATGCAACAGAGTTGTTGGCAGAAACGGACAGTGGCCCCCATGCCCTGCAGGCTTGCTCAAACACTCCACTGGACTAGGTACATTGGTGATGGGGGCAGCAAGTTGGTGGTTTAGGGCAGGGAGTGGACTGGTGGATCTTAAGTATCCCCCATTGTCCAGCCCACCCTTCCCCCTCCTTAGACATAACCAGCTAAATCACTGTTTCTCAAACTGTGGTTGAGAACTACTAGGTGGGTCGCAAGCCAATTTCAGGTGGGTCGCATAGCAGCTAGGACAGCCACATTGGAAAATATGGGAAGATGGGATGCTGGAAAGGGAGACTTTGCTTGTATCAAAGTTGTAGATAGGCTTTTCTTTCTTTCTTTCTTTCTGATTCACTTCGCTATTGGACAATGGCTAAGAAATAACCTGACTTATTGCTGCATTATCAGGAAAGCAGCAGGCTCTGACATCACAATGATGACATTTCCAGCCATGACATCACTTCCTGTGAGTTTTGGACAGATTGTCACTGTAGTGGGTCCTGGTGCTAAAATGTTTGAGAAACACTGAGCTGCCATGGGCCACAGGCAGCAGAAGGCCTACCGAGGGGTACTTACCCCTGGTTGGCTACCCACAGCTAGATGCGACGCATGCTCCATCAGCATGGCTGCATTGCATATAACGGTGGGGCTGTAAGTTGAGCATCTACTCTGCCCTAGCCATTTTTAACTTTTATAACACATTTTCTTCTTGGAGACATGTTAACAGTAAGATAATCTATGTATTGGTGTCTCTGGGGAGTCATTGATCACATCTCATTAATCAGTCATCATGAAGGACTCTGGCTAACCCCTTTGGGGCAGTCCTTCACAAGAATTGTCAGCATTACAGCCTCTCTGGGGTTGCTTGTAAAGAGAAGTTGTCCACATCACGTCTCTCCTCTGGATTTGCCAGAAGCTGTGTCTGACCTCTGAGGACTTTGAAATGTGATTCATTTTGCGTTCTAGAATGTCCATTCCTCTGGGCAGTGATTAAAATGCCTTTGATGTGGGTCACTGTGTAAGGGTGAGGGCTAAGTGATGTCATCAGTTTCCCCCTTTCTCCTCTGATGGACTCGTTCAGCTCTGCCAATGTCAATACAAAGCTATGATGTGCAATGTTTGTGACTGGCATGCTGCTTCATTTATAAAAACTTTATAGGAATAATTGGGATTATGAAGTGCTGTATCTTGGGACCGAGGTGCACAGTTTGGCTTTCAATATGTACTGGGCATCTACACAGGAGCTGAAGAATATGTTGCAATTATGAGTTAAGTTTCTTCAGTTCTGAAAAATACCGTATATATTCAGTTTTGTAGTACTTGCAAACACTGTCAGTGGCCATTTCTAGATGGGACATATACCTGGGTGCGTACTTTGTTTACTCGTTCTTTATGAACGTATGTCTATGACTTGTTGGTGTCATCTGCCAAATGGCCATTTGTATTTTTCCCCATTCTTAAATGGTTGCATTTCTTAATGCAGGAAATCCGGCATCATTGAAGAGTGGCATTATATGCACAGCAGCAACAATTCATTATGCATAGCCCAGAAGTGTGGATGGTACATAGCATAATGTGAGCACCCCAAAATGCACAATCAGTATTGAGGCATGGAAGGAACGTTGTGTGTGTGTGTGTGACTGCTAGTGGAAAAGAAACAACTGGGTGGCTCTGCACAGATTCGGAGCACATCTGGAGGTCCCCTATGTCTGTGTTTTGTTTTGTTTTTTACATTTTCAGGGAGATCTTTCTACTGGCTATACCTAATATTATTTTTCAGGTTCAGTGACACTTGTATGACCATGTGAAATATAGTATAATGCCTAATAAGCTTGGAGCTAGGATGTCCCTGATTGACATATTGCCTGAGCCATGAACTCTCCAAGGGCTCAGTCCATTATAGCCTGACTATAGGCTTGTACTGCCAGCTCCAAGTGTCATAAACATGCCGTAAAGCATTTTCTGGCATTGAGCAAGCAGAGAGCACCAGCACTGGGCCAACGCCAGTTGGTGCTGGGCCCCAGGACCTGAAGAGTACACTACACGGGTAACCGACACTGCTGAGTGGCTGTGCGACTTTTCGGTGGGTGGGGGGAAGGCAAAACTGGGTGGTGGAGAGGGGAGACCTGTCGAACCCTAACCCCCTTGTAAGGTGGGCAGCCTGCCATGGGTCTCTTCAACTGCACCTGCTGAAATGTGGGCACCGAGCCAAGAAGACCCATTGGTACAACAGCAGTGTTACTCTGAAGAGACCCTGGTGGTAGCCTTTGTGGTCTGAGGATCCAGAAATCACCATTTTGGTGTCAGTGGAGCCCTGGGCTCTGCTGGGTTCACGACTGGGCTGCCCATGGCCCTAGGCAAGCTGGTATTTCTTAGCATTCATCTCTTACCCCTTATCATCAGTCTTGGATTAATAGTAATGACTTATCTAACAAGGTTGTTGTATGGATGACTGTGGTAATGTAGCTCTACATAAATGTGTCTTTATCTTCATTTTATGATGATCATCATGCTGTTTTAAACCCTCTGGTATAAAATTGTTTTTAGGGTTCTGAGGAGCAAACAGCAAGTGTGCTTGTTGGACAAACTGCTTGATGGACAAAGAACTTGTAGTTCTCCCCACTTTTCTGTTTTAATGACAGGCCAAGAGCCCCTGATAGCTTTACTTTCTGTAGGTCCTGATACAACCTACTCCCATTTCCTGAGGCTGAATTCCTTTGCGTTTCCAATGGGATTTCCAAAATGCCTTGGCTGACACCTTCCCCCAGGATGCTGCCATGTTCAATCACATTCCATGTAATTTCATTCATTCATTCATTCATTCATTCATTCACTCATTCATTTTGAAGAATTTATACCCCGCCTTTCCCATGCCGAAGCAAATGCCCAAGGTGGCTTACATGAGCAGGCTAGTCTAAACCAACATCTTTCAATGGGTTTTTTACAAATATATTCTTGTGATCCGCCAATCCTCAGGCCCAGATGTATCCTTCACAGTGTGGTTCTCTCCTTTAGCTGCCTGCCATCACGCCTCAGCAGGCAATCGCAAGTCAAGCCTGGACAGGTCCTCAAGGTCGTATTCCATTCTTTGCCGGCTGCCCTCTTCACATACTCCACCGCAGCTCTCACTTGTGAGCTAATCAGCTCCACAGCGACTCTGTTCTGCCACCGCAGGTACTGCAGCTTTTTGCTTTGCAGACTTCAGTGTCGCTGGACAAGGCTTTACTATGAGGTTATCCAGTCCAATGGAACGCTTGTTCTCTGAGGCTGGCTCAAGATGTTATGTCTTTCCTAGCATCTACGCTTTGTGATCTGCGAGTGAAAGCCTAGCATTTCCTCAAAAAGCTACATACTGAGGGTGTAATCCTGAAGGTGCCCTTGGGCGGACGTTAGCCGGCTGGTGCATGTGGTTCTAGGTGGGGGGAGGGCAGGAGGGAGGGCGGAACTGGGTGGGGGTCGTCATGTCGGAAGGCTTGCTGGCCCGGGGAGGGGGGCAGAATTGGGATGCAGCCATTACGTTGCATCCAACCCTCCATCCCCAGGCCACGCAGATCTGAGGATCCCTTGCCCCAGGCAGGCTCCTGAGCGCTGCCAACTTGTGCTGGATGCAGCGCAGGCGCACTGGCCTTGCTGATCCAGCACAATATAGGATTGTGCTGAGATGCACTTCTTCATCACACTTTGCTCAATTGATGCCTCCCTCCCACCAAACCTTGCCCACACCTCCTCAAAAAGCTTCCAACTGGAATCCAGTCTCACATTCCGTGAAGCATTAAGTGCCGTCATTAGGTGATGTGCATGTGAATCAGCCCTGGGATTTGGATTTCCAAGAAAGGACTACACAACACTGGGAACAGGTTGTTTGACAGGAGTCTCACGATTCACAACGTGTGTTATTTAATTGGTTTGCCACACTCTGCTGAAGTCACTACAATAAAAAAAATCACTGAGGAATGTGGTAGGGCTAGAAGAGGAGAAGTTGGAGTTGCCTTGGCCCAGGGTAGAACTGCTGGTCCAAATTTATTAAGAAAACAAAAAAAAAAAGTAAGATCCTTAACATCAATCTTAGCAATAATCATTTCAGAATACAATAATTTTGTTTCTTATCAACAATCATGCCAGAAATGCATATCTAATACATGTTAGTCTTAGAAATTATTGCCGGTTGGCAACACACAATTGTTTCGATTTTTGCATGAAAGGCTTACTACTTTTCAGTTGAAGGTCAAGTGGTCTTGGTTGTTATCATTAAATCTTTGATTCCATCATGGTTGGGTAAACCAGCATAAAAAATATGCAAAAAGGTGTTACATGGCACTGATGCACCTGCTTAAAGGTTACTTTCCAAGACACTGTTTTTGAAAAACATGATGGCTGTGCGATGGAGTCAGTGTGAACTGGTTCTTCTCACATCTTTTGTTGTGGCACATTTATGTAGTGCATGTTCAAATGTCACCAGGCTCAATGTCCTTTTGAAACATTTCCCAGGGTGGAAGTCATGCTTTCAACATCTCAGAGGAGTTGTTACAGGAGGAAGAGGGGACTTTAAGCCTTTACCCTTGCTACACTCCCAGTATGAATCCCCCCCGCCCCCTGTTTGCTCTTTTCACTGGGAGAGAAGCTCCCTTTGGTGTCAATAGGCAATTTCCTTCTAGGATAAATAGTGGGGGATGGGGAGAGGGGGTTGGGACTATGATGGGAGCAAAGGGTTAAAGTCCCATTCCTGATCCAAGTGGGATTCCCCATGCCTACTATTTATCAAGGCCAAAACAAGCATGCCAGCCTTAATAATCAACTTAGGGAATACATTGTCTGGATCTCTGGTGTTTTCTCCACGGCAGCTTGTTTGTATGTACAAGGTACCACTTGATGCTGCAGTCAAGAGATTCACTTGCGTGCCTGAACTCCTGCAACTTCACCATCTCCCGAAATTCAATGAAAGAGGTTTTTTTTCTATTTTCCCCATATATTTGAGATTCAAAAATACAATCTACAAATGGACCTGCTTGACAGAGAAGAAAACGAGTTTCAGATGTTGAAACTGAACACAGCCTCTGCCTTAAGATCTCATTCATATAATGATTTGTCACGAATGGAGCACGAAATCCACAAGCCACCATTTCTTGGTGACTCGAAAGCAATCTGATTAATGTCCGATGACTTCATGCCTCTTTGTAGGCTTTGAACGCCGCCTTTTGGTTGCCCAAGAAAGAGCTGTGTGAATTTTGCAAGCCAAAATAAGCTTTGAGACAGCTAGAGAAACTTGAGACCCCTTGTGAGCTCCACTAAACAGAGCGCAGAGTCAAAAACAAACATATCTGCTATTTCCCTCCCAGTTAATTAAGCAAGCAATGAAACCCTCGGAGATAGTGCATTAGGTCAGCTCTCTCAATAAAAGTGACCGCCTGTACTATTTCTGTACAGAGTGCTGATGTTGTTCTTCAACAGATATAATGAAGAGCTGGTGTGACTAACCGCACTTGACGGATAACATGTGGCCTGAAAGGTAGAGGTGGCCCCCCCCAGTTGCCTTCCTATGTGGCACCCCTGGCTATTTGTCATCCACTAATTGCACAGCTGGGCAAAACCTAGCTAATGACGTTCATAAAATAGAGGTTGCTTCAGGAAAATGAAATACAATCAGTCCTCCGCTAGGCAGCAGTGGTTCCCAAATTGTGGGTTGGGACCCACCAGTGAGTCGTGAGCCAATTTCAGCTGGGCCACAAAGCACCTAGAGCAGCCATATTGAAAATATGAAAAGATGGGATGTTGGAAAGGGGGAGGGCTGTGTGGCTGTTTTCCTTGTGCCAATAGGCTTTTTTCTTTCTGATTCACTTTGCTATTGGAAAATGGCTGAAAATTTACCTAATTTATTGCTGCATTCTCAAAAAGCAGCAGGCTCTGGTGTCATAATGACAGCATTTCAGCCCATGACATCACTTTCAGTGGGTTCCAGCAGACATTATCATTCTAAAAAGTAGTTCCCAGTGCTAAAAATCTTGAGAACTGACTATCTCCTTGTGCCAAAGCAAGTAGAAAAAATTTCAGACGTTTTGATTCTTTGTCCCAGGTAGTAAAGCATTCTGGGGGAAAACAAGTCTTCTTAAGTGGACAGAGTTCGTCTTCAGCATTTAGTTGCTGCTTAGTATACATTTCAGGTTGATCTGTCAGAGATGCTGCAATATGAGTTTCTGCCGGCCCCAGTGTGATTTGCACAGATAAATGGTGATTTAAGCACAGGACACAACGCTGTATTGGGAAAAGTTTCAACAGCAAGCATTACATGCCATGAAAACATTTATCTAACTGCCAAGGAATCATGTCTAATAACTGATGGACAATCTCTTGTAACTTCCATTGGCATTCCTGCTAGTGCAAAAACATTTGGAGATCTTTCCCAGGCATTCATTTCTTTAGTTGAAAACCGTATCCATGCATACAAAAGAATTGATCTTGTGTTTGATCAGTACAGAGTTTCCATACCAAGATCATCCAGATAACATCCAGATAGCAAAAGACAACAGACCAATAGGCCAGGTGATGTTATTCCTCCCCCCTCCCCCCTGAGAGAACATACCGCAGTGCATGTCCTCCTCATTACTTTCACCAACAGGAATGGCTATGACAGCAAGAGGGATGCGGTTTAGAGGCTGGTGAGAGGTCCAGCTCCACACACCGAGGGATGCTGTCTGTCTGCCAGAGGTGGTAAACCAGTGCAGGGAGGTGGGAGGAGGTTGAACAAGGCAGTGTGGGGTGGAACAGGAAAGGGAGCGGGTAGAATGGGTAGTAACAGGGATGGAGAGGAGGGCAGATCAGGCAAAGGAGGGGATTGGCGGTGGTTGAGCAGACAGATTCCCAAGTCCCTTCCTGGACCTGATCCATGGAGCAACACGGACTCACACCAGTGAATAAACTGGTGCAGGGCTGAGTTACCCCATAGCGCTGCTGGGGATTACCCTGGAGAAAGGAGACAAATTTTCCAGCAGCTCCAGCAGCTGAAAATCCCCCGTGCGATACAGTGGAAGCTGTACCAGTGCCATTGCATCAGCACACAGGTGATTTAGGTAGGATTGGGCTGATAGTCAATGTTTGTTATGACATAGTTATGGTTTCCCGCAGATACATTGATCTTATCTTGTGTGTGTACATCTGTCTGCACACACTGGCATACAGACAGCTTTAGAACAGATCTGGAATATTTGCAAAAAGAAAACTCTCTTGATGTACAAGAAGTCCATAAATGCTTACTATTTGAGTGCGGAGCAGCACTGTTTACCTTTTTCGGGCTCTGGCTGGTTGTGATAGTATATCAGCAGCCACACAAACATTTTGATATGGAAAGTATTTGTTACTCATCATGATCTGTTAAACCTCCTCAGGAGAAAATGGACTGATGCAAGATACATTTAGCTGATGCTGAAAAAAAATTGCATACTAGTTTTACAATCAGAATGTGACGTCTGTCAATCAGATTTGTCCTATGATGTATGTAACAGCAAATAAACTAGAATTAATACCTCCTGCACACAATGCCTTATATCAGCATCATTGTGAGTATGGTGTGGAAGTGGGCAAATCTGCCAGCCCTTCCCTTTTCAGGTCCTGAAAACATGGGATGGATGTGAAACAATGGAAAACTGAAAGCTGGGCTCATGACTAGGGTTGCCATTGTAAAATCTTGTTCCAAAATAATAGGTTGTGTGGTGCATGGCAACACAACTATAAAAACAACAGGCGTGTGCTCCAAGCTGCAAGTTGAGGAGTTGGAAGGATTAACAGAAAAAGTGGCTGAACTTGCAAAATGAAAGGGACAAGCATATGCTAATCAAATGTTGAATGTTTAAGGACATAAGAACATAAGAAGAACCCTGCTGGATCAGGCCAAAGGCCCAGCTTCCTACATCGCATAGTGGCCCACCAGGTACCTCAGGGAGCACACGAGACAACAAGATGCCTGCATCCTGTTGCCACTCCCTGTTTACAAGGAAAAATTGTATTTGTGATAAAATAGTTTTTTTGTATACCTCTTCTGTTTTATACATTTTGTGTGTACAAAAGCTGTGCACCTTTTCATTAGGGAATACCTACTGAATCACTATGGTACCTTCCATAGCAATCTGTAAGAAGGGTGAACATGTTCCAAAATGGCAGCCAAACCGTGAGTATAAAATCTGGCAATCTGGATATTTGGTGCATTCTTTTCATTAAATAATACCTGGTTTCTTTCCCCTGCCCCATCACCACCTTACATAGCAGTCTATGAAAAAGGGTGGCCATTTTCCAAGATCATGACCAAGTCATGGCATGCAAAACTTGGTGTACGATTTCAGTGTACTTTTATAAAATCAAAGGATACCTGGTTTCCATAAATGCCCCCACTTTGACTTTGCTTTCCATATTTCCAGCAATCTGACTAGCCCAGCAATGGGAAGGGCTGCTGCAGGGGAGAACTAGCAAGCAAGGTCATCTTATTCTTCCCCCCCCCCAAGAAATGCTCCCACCCCTGCGTTTGTGCTACGAGGCAAACACGACTTTGGAAACCTGCTTGTAATACGTAGCTGTGTCCTAAGTGTAGCATGCTGTTTTTCATTATGGCAGCAGACCTCATTGTTTATACTGCCATCGCTAAAACCTAGACAAGAGGGGGAATAGTCTTCCTCTGATTTACCAGCCATTTTCATTTCCTTAATACATTTCCTGGATCAGGAAGCCAGCCAGCCAGCCTATGTATGTTGCTATCGTATGCTTACCACATTTTCCTGCACAAGAGGGTGTAAAAGGATGATTCAGTAGGTGTTAATGGTGTTAATTCACAAGGTGCTAATGTGTCAATAATTATAGATGTATTTCACCGGCTGGTTTTGTGCTCGCAAAATTGGTATAATACAGTATGGAAAATGGATAGTTCTGTGCTTTCATGGAGGTGTGTGTACAAAAAGAGTGAGTGAAGACTCCGTTGTTACACGGGGTCTTGGGATTTAGAACAGAAGTCCTGCTCCTGTATAATCCTGTTTAACCAATAAAGGTGGCACTGTAGATTCTTAAACACAAACTGAATTTTTTTATGATTTAATTTGGGAAACTTTAATTTTTGCAAAGAAGTATTTTTTAAAACAGCCTGATGGAAGCCTCTTCTGTACTTTATCCTCTCCTTTACCTTTTTATTAAAGAGGAAGAGACAACTTCATTTGATATTTATGTGCTGTGTTGTACAATAATGCATGTTGATCCTCATGGGGGTATTGAAAGAGCCAGGATGGCATAGTGGTTCAGGAGCTGGACTTACACCTGGAAGACCCAGGTTTGAATCCCCGCTTAGCCATAAAGCTTCCTGGGTGACCTTGGGCTGTCTCAGCCTCACCTACCACACAGGGCTGTTGTGAGGAAAAAAGGAAGGGGGGGAACTATGTACACCATCCTGAGCAATCTGGAGGAAGGATGGTGTGAAAAAGGGACATTGATATTTATTATACATTTATATCCTGCCTTCCTTCCACTATGGAGCTCAGGGATGATCTCACACAACTGAGTACCCATCAGACTAAGATCTGCTAAACCAGGATCGTAGAACACAGTGAAAAGATGTTGCATTGCTAGGGGGTGGGGTGTCCCCCTCTATATTCAACTGAGCATATTGTCTTTTAATTGTTTTTATGGCTTGCTTGTTTTTATAATGTTTTAGCATTATTTTATTCATTATTGTATTGACGTTTCATTATGTGAGCTGCCGTGAGGGCCCCGAAGCAGGGTGGAAAGGCGGGGCACTAATTAAGAGCCCAATCCTGAGCGCTACAGTGCCGGCAGTAGGAGTGTGCACTATGGGTGTGGGTATCATGAAGGCGCCATAAAGCGCCTCCACCACCAGTGGGAGTTCTTGGGCGGGGGAGGGGCAGAGCAAGGGGTGGGACCAGAGGTAGCCTTCGCCGCTGGATCCTGAGCCCCATGCTGGGCACAGCTGCAGAAGTGAGGAGACCTATCATCTGTCCTGTACCCTTACCCGGGGGAAGGGGACAATTGTCCCCTTCCCCCGATTAGCCTCCGGTACCTGCCCGGCACCAGTACGATGCAGCAGTAGCCATTTGGCTACCACTGCCCATATGGGTACATGGGCTGCTCAGGATTGGGCTGCCCTTAAATAAAATATTTTTGGGAGTCCCTCTAGTGCCATTTCCTGAAAGGTCCAAAAGCTCAGACCAGGCATTGATCCCTCTATCAATGCCTGGGGTTACCTCAACCGTCTTGAGATATCTAGCATTGCCTACCATGGGAGATGATGGTCCTGCTGCTTGACTCAGTTATGACAGTGTTTGATGGTTCCTTTTGTCTTGTGTTCCCACACATACTGTATTTACCAAACAAGCAAGCACAATGCCAAAAGGGAGACAGAGAGAAATTCAGACATGTCTGGCCATTGGTATGCTGGAGGGTTGGCTTGGAGCTTAGAAGCCCAGGCTCAAATCTGTAGGCATTTCAGTCTCCAAAGGGGCCGTTCTTGAGCTGTGGTGTAACCCTGGATGAGGGAGGCCTTGCTTGAGCAGCTGTTTCAAATAGCAGCCCAATCGTGGCTTGACTTTCCATGTCTCAGTTTTTAATGGATTGAATTATGAGAAGGGCTCACATTATCATTTGGATGGAATTCAGTTATTTGCAGATGGAACGATATCCAGAGCCCTTCCTGTATTTCAGGGAATTTTGCTCTTAAGTAGACTTGATGCAGCCTTTTAAAATGCGCACAGCTCTCTTCCCAGTACCTGACACTCTGCATAAGCATGATTCACAACTGCTACTTAAAACAAGAATCCAGAATGACAGGCAGCAAGGTCCACCTGTGCCGGCTTCGTACACAAGCAGGGCACTATCTGAGTTCATGAATGGTTCATTGATAGCGCACTTTAACTTATCTCCATTTCTTGACTGCTCCCAGTTGACGAAAAAATGCTGGATATATTTGCATCGGATACTCGCCAGACTGCACCCCAAATTGATTATCAGCATCAGATCCTAAAAATAACTTGATTCCATGAAATGTTAGCTGTTGTTTTCTATTACACTGTACAGTGCTCTATTGTCTGGGGGGTGGGGGTGGAGAGAGGGGTACTTTGGTTGCACAAAGCCACTTGAAGCCCAGTAACGGGATGACAGGGGATCCAAACACTTCCTGTGATGTCTTTTCCAAACAGGTTGAATCAATGGGAGCTATGCTTAGGCTAGGTAAAAAAGGTAAAAGTTTCCCTGCGGCCAAATGGTCTAGTCATGACCAACTGTAGGGGGCAGTGCTCATCTCGGTTTCTAAGCCGAAGAGCCGGCGTTTGTCCGAGAAGAGTTTCTGTGGTCATGTGGCCGGCATGACTATATGCCAAGAGACACGTGTAGCTTGTTACCTCCCCACCAGCGTGGTACCTATTTATCTACTCGCATTTTTACATGCTTTTGAACTGCTAAGTTGGCAGGAGCTGGGACAAGCGGCAGGAGCTCACTCTGTTGCGTGGTCTTGAACTGCCAATGTTCCGGTCAGCAAGCTCAACAGCTCAGCGGTTTAACCCGCAGCACCACCATGTCCCACACCCTCTAGTAATTTGGAAGACCAAATATTTATCCTTGGAACACTAGTATCCATTAACTGTTTCTGGTTTGAAGATGTTCATATTAAGGTGGGCAAAAAGATGGAAAGGAAGCAAGAATGGGCCTTGTGCCATAGGCAGAGAGAGTGGGTGGTATTATATTCAGCACCCTCACTGCAAATTGCAGTTGATGGAGTTTCTTTAACAAGACACATCCTCACTCCCAAGAATTTGCAGGGCTCAATCCTAACCTGGAGTTAGGCTGGCATAGTTAGGCCAGCAAAGTTTGGCTGGTACCAAGGCCACCATAAAGTGCATTTGGACCACTCTTGGAGTCAAGGAGGATGGCACATGTCTGTGTGCTGGCCTCTCTGACTGAGAGTGGTCCAAATGTACTTTATGGTGTCCCTTGTGCCGGCCAAACTTTGCTGGCCTAACTGGGCCAGCCTAACTCCAGGTCAGGATTGCGCCCGCAGTCTCTGTTAACAGAGGGAAGAAACATCACAGCAAGAAGAGGGGAGAAATCAGTGTAACAAGGGGTGAAAACGAGCAAATTCTGTTCTGCTTCCTTAGGCTCCATTTGACAAGACCGGTCTTACACCTGGCAGTTCCAGGTAATTGGGAAACATGAAGGTTTGTTGCAAAGAGTGAAGGAAAAGGAGCTAAGGTCCAGAGAGCAGGTGATTGAATGGCAGGCTGATGAGAAAACTGAGTCTTGAGGCCCCTTTGGGCCTGAGAAAAACCGGTACTAGGGGATTTGCATCCTGGATTTTGGGTCCTAGTCAAATGCATCCCAGTCATTTGCATCCCACCATAATTGGGCAACAAAACCCATGTTAAATAGCCTAAGCCTCATATCCCAGCTCTAACCCTACCTTTGTGTTTTAAAAATAAAAAGTGCATCTAATGTAGATATACATATATTGGGGCATAAATGAACGTTACGCTGGGTGGGAGTTACAAGTATGTATGAGCATACAAGGCAGTTGAGAGGCTGTTTGGATGATAGAGTCAGAACCAACCCTAATTGTGAAATGCATCACCGGCCCCAACTTGTTTAACTTTCCTATATCAAATAGCAGCCATCAAACAGTGTGTGAGTAGCAGGCCAGTGGCATGAGAGGGCTGGAAGGGCCGGAACGGGTCTGCCACCTAATGCCACCCCACCCCAAAACCCAGAAAGATGAAAAAGCAACCATTTACTTGCTCCTTCCTGTATGATCCTTTTTGATGCAACAGGAAGTACAAGTCATGCTGGGAACTCCCAACATCCTGTTTTGTTAAAGAGCTCAGAAGGAAGAAGCAAGCTAAGTTGCTGCTTCCCTACCCTTGCCCCTTCCTTAAGTTTAAAGGAACCACACAAGCAGTGGTGTAGCCAGGTCATTTTGTACCTGGGGCCCATAAATTTTTGATACTCCTGCCCCTGAAGAAAATCATGGCATCATCATGCAGGCACACAGGCTATATTTTTGACACCCCTGCATAAGACACTTGTATTTTGGGTTCGTTTTGTTTTTTAGATATAACATTTGCTATAATAGAGATATTACACTCCAGTGTTTTCCATTGAATTCCAGATGAAATTCCACATCCAACAGTAGTAGTATACCGTAAACCCACAATTTTTGAAATTCGGGGTTCAGTGGTGGCACCCTCCCCCCAAGGATGGCACCTGGGGCGCTGCACCCCGTGCTCCATAGGTAGCTACGCCACTGCACACAAGGAAGGAACAAGGTGAGTGAAGCGCAAACTGCTCGGGCAGCAGCAATCTGCTTCTCTAACTCCTTCATTTTGTTCCTTCCTTGCATAGTCCTTTGTAACTTTAAATGAACTGTGTGTGAAAGGAGCAGGGAAGCAAATGATCCACTTTCTGCTTTAGCAAGTTGGAAGGAGATTGAAATTGATCCATCTGCAGCTGACTGCAGGGAGGTGGGCACCCCAAACCTGATAGTCGCCCCCACCTGCTGCTCAATGAGAGTTGCATTGTTTGCATCATGGATATCCCAGCCTGAGAGGAAAAGGAGGAGTTTCTCTCCCTGTAAAGGAAATTGCCATTGGTGCTGCCTTCGAAGGTGGTGGTGCTGATCTGAATAATGGGAGGATAAAGTGTTAACATCACAACCAAGTGTGTTGTGTCCACCCACCACTGCTGTTTACCAAACTAAAACCAAATACGTCAGGACCAGTGATGCAACTGATGTGATGTGAAGATGGGTCTGGAAAGTGTTCCCGATTCCCTTACATCTGGAACACGACAATTGTCCTCATTCCACAATGGAAATTTCAGCATTAGTTCCTGGCGGCAGGGTTACCACCATTTTTAAAAAACAATCAAACAGTATTTATATACTTAAACTGCTTTTCAACAAGAAGGTCACAAAGCGGTTTACAGGCAACAAAATAAAATCCCAAAAGCTCCCCGTCCCAAAAGGGCTCACAAGATTTTAAAAAATGCAGACCACCACCAGCACTAGAGCCACTAGAAAAGACACTGTGCAGGGGTGAGGAGGGACAATTTCTCTCCCCCGGCTAAATCTAAGAGGAACACCACTTGAAAAAAGTGCTTCTTGCCCAGTTAGCAAGGGTAAACTACAGTTAGCAGGGGTAAATGACAGAAACACTCTAAGCATTAGGCAGTTTTAAAAATAAGCAGGGCCTGGGCATTGAAAAGCAGCCACAACAAAAACATCCTGGCAGTCTGGTTAAAACAATAACAGCACCAACTAAATCCCAAAGCAGCCAGGCAGCCACCCTCCCCACCTCCTTAAACATGTGCTGAGTCTACAATTGTGGTCCGAGCTTCATGGAATTCTGATGGAACCACACTAGGAAGTTCCCAGATAATTCCATTGTAACTGGGTATCCAATTTGACTGAGATCCATTCTGTAGCACCCTTGGTATAATGGTTAATAATGGTAGAATGGCCTTCTCACCCTATATGGCAGTGGTTCCCCCCCTTTTTTACTGGCTCTCTTGACCTACTGGGCCATTGGCCGCAGCTCTCCATTAGGGTTACAATCCTACACAGGCTGCTTTTAAGGACAGTTTGCAATGCTCACAGCTTCAAGGTTCAAGCGGGAGTTTTAGAAGTTTCATTTCTTCAGAATACTGGGATGGTCAAAAAGAGAACCAGCCATTGGACTTGGGTTACAATTCTAAGCATACGTACTTGAGAGGAAGCCCCACTGAACAAAATGGGACTTACTTCTGAGTAAATATGAGTAAAAAGGGTGGTACACTTGGGCTGCTTAAAGATGTACCTGTGATTAGGAGCAGAAGCAGGTTTTTCCTGCTGTAGAGTAAGCTCTGCTTCCTACCCACCCCTACAACTCCTCCAAGGACAGTTTGGTCCCAGATTGAAAGCTGCTTACATTTTTTTTAATGTTAAGTGCCATTGGTGATTATCTCATCCAACGTTTAGTTTATTTCACTTTTTTAAAAACACCACTTTTAAAAACAGCTTATTTATTGTTGAAACCTGCTCAGAGAAGCAAGGAGCCATGGCTTCGTAACTGACAACAAGATTGGTCCAAACATATGTCACGGTGTCCTTTATGCCGGCCACACTTTGCTGACCTAACTGTGCTTGCCTAACTCCGGGTTAGGATTGCGCCCTGAACATGCCACTACATTTAGGTATGTGCCTTTACAGACCGGCAGATTTTATATGTTAGAATTAGAGGTGGGGTCTGCATTTTCTCAACTGGCTGGCTCGTTTCATTACTCCGGTGAGTGATCTAGTATGAACAGGGCAAAGCTGGAAGAGGAAATGCCCAGAAGGGTATGGATCAGTTTTGAAATGAGTGTATTTGCGGGGTACTCCACAACTGGAAATCCCTATTCACAGATGATGATGCCTGCCCAACGTCTGACGCAGGGCCAGCTCTAGCAGAGGCGGGGCCCAATGTGGGGCATTCCTGCGGGGCCCCCAACCTTCCTTGCGCCCCCCCATTCATCAAGAAGCTCTGTTCGTGCTACATGCAAAGCATTGCATGTGGAAGTAGTTGGTGGTGATATCATACCATCACCGCCAACTGCTTCCAGGTGGCCCATTTTGGGCTGTTCAGAGGCAGAGGCAGGTAGGAGAGACCAAGGTCTGCTCTGCTCGCCCCACTGACTTACAGCCCATAGAGATCCCAGCTGCAGCCACAGGCAATATGCTTACCCTGCTAGTGCGAGGCCCCCTGAAGCGCGGGGCCCGATGTGACGACATTGGTCACATTGGCTTAAAGTTGGCCCTGGTCTGACCCTTACTCCATTCTCCTAAAGTTCATGCATCAACGATAGGATCCAGGAGACGGACAACCCCCCCTCCCATCTCATCCCACCGCACAAAATGTGAGGAATGCCTGGCTCATTAATATTTATCCATCCAAATAGCTTTCCGTGCAAGGGGATCATTTAGATTTGCTTCTGATAAGAGTCCAGAACCCTTAGTAAATCATGAGTACTTCAGAAGGGCGTGCCTGAGATATGCTACATTTCTGCGAGCAGTTAAGGGAAGTTCACCCTGATTGCCAGCCTTCAGCTGTTCATCTGGAGCTTTCCTTTAAGGAACAGTATGCGAAGTTCACACCCAAAAGGCCTGCAGAAAAATCCCATGGAGATGGCACACCCGCATACATCGCATTTTATTTAACCAGTGCCTGGAAGGATGTTGATTATTATAGCACACAGCCAGTTTTGCAGCTCTCCTGTGCAACATTTCTGAAAATAAGTTTGGATGTGGGAGAGACAGTCACATTTTGGGGGTTTTGTTTTGGAGGAAAGTGACATAGGATCCACTGACGTAGCTAATGAAAGTGTAGCCCAGTGCAGAGTGCAAAATGATGCCTCAGAAGTGACATCACAACAGGAAGTGACATCACAGTTGTATTTTCATTTTCTTGGAGTCTTTTTGGCCATAATGTTTGACAGAATATAGATATTCCAATGCAGTTTGTTTCACTGCATCCACAATTAAATTACCTTTCCAATAATATATAACATGATGGTATTATTCATACTTACCAAGATTTTCACCGTTTTGGCCACTAGTTTCAAGCTCAGGTTGTTGTCCCCTTAAAGCTTACTGCCCAGTGCCATTGCACCCCCTCTGCACTTCTTTAGCTACGCCCCTGGTGGGATCGCAACAGAAGTCCTGTACTATTACTTCATTGTTTCAAATATAAAACATCCCTGACCCTTTGGGAAAAGAGGGCAAGGGATTCCTGAGTAGAGGGATACAGTTCGAGCAGTAGTGTAGCCAGGAGGAGCAGCAGTAAGTACTGTAGTGTCACAATGTGCTGGGTAAGCGGCCCCTTTCACTAGTGGTCAGAGCCATTCTGGGTAGCAACTTGCATGTTGCTGTCGCTGCCTGCAATGGCTCTGGAGGTGAGTAGGAGGGGGCACTTATCTGGCATATTGCAGATTTAGTACCAGGTTACCATCATGCTCCATGTATCTAATTAGGACATGATTGAAGCTGAAGAACTCTGCTGCATAAGTTGCTGCACTCCAAAATATAAATCACATCTTACCAAAATACTCTTTCGGAACATATACAACATCACCTTTGTACTGTATGCATTGATCTGCTTCATTTACAGCCTTGTTTAGAGAATGTGGTTTGAAAGATTACATGTTCGTACTTCTGACCTACAAACAACATGTGGAAAGACTGATCTGTGGCAGTGGAACTCTTAAAATGCCCCATTAGCACTTTTCACTTGTCACTTGGAATCCAGAGGTCAGGCACATTTTTGGTTTGAAAACTGTGTAGAAGTCAGTGGGGTTATTGCTTCCACAACAAAAATGAAGACGTTCGGGAAATGTCATTGGCCAAAAAGACATGGGAAGAAATTCATTTGATGTGCAGAGACCCCAAACATTTTTTAACATGGAGAACTGACAGAAGAGCCATTTGTACTGTCATTGTGCACATAATCAACAAAGAAGTTCTCTTGGTGCTCTTGCTCTTGTTCCTTTCAATGGGGCTTGCCCAACAATTTTAAGGATCAATTGTCCGCTAAAGTAGTTCATGCAGCTTAACACTAGAAGTGGCCTGTAAAAAGATTGGAATGTCCCACTAGGTGGAAGGTATGGGCTAGAAGTGTGCTTTTTTTCCCCTTTAAAAAAAAATAAACTGCAGTTGTGAGGCCCCCAATCCAGTTTGAGATGGTGGTGCATGGAAAGAGTGGTTTGGAAAAAAAAAGACACATTACTCAAATGGAAAGAGAGATGCCCACCAAC
>JAJKFI010035908.1:0-12249 GCA_029204185.1 Lerista edwardsae
ATTTTTTATTGTACTATCTTCATTCTATCAGAAGTTATGGCCCCCCCCAAAACAAGAAAATGGAAATACAACTGTGATGTCACTTCCTGTTGTGACATCACTTCCAGGGTGTCATTTTGCCCCTTGCACCAGGCTACACTTTCATTAGCTAAGCCAGTGTTAGTATGTAAATGAATAATAAACAGGCCGTTGCATATTGGTAAAGGTGACTAGCAATCTGAGTGTCTGATGAGAAAGGCCTGGGCTGTCCCCAGAGGAAGAGGCAATCCAAGGGGCAAAACATCATCTGCTCGCAAATGGCAAACTGCCCCATGTTTTCGCATCTTTGATTCAGAATAATGTTTATTTATTAGTGTTATAGTGATTGGACTATTGCAGCTTAGGGCTTTCAGGATCAGAGATTGGCATGCAAAAGACTGGAAAGTACTTTTTCAGGTTTTATTTCCAGGAAAAAAAAATTAGCAAGCTGAAAATAATAAATATTAATTTTTTTAAAAAAAAGAGTGCAAAAATGTCCTGATTTTGTTGTGCAGTGAAAAATCAGAAAATTCTTGGCAAAGGAAACTGTTAAACATAGCGCATGCAATTCCTCTTACAAAGCACCATATGTCTCAAAGAGTAACAAAATAGTAACATCATATGAATATTTATGAGTATTTAATATTTCATGGCTATGACACTGGCACAGCAGCAGCAATTGCAGGTGTCACCCCCCTGTAGTGGTGGAAGGAAGAGCAAGGCTGCAGGGGGTGGGATGGGAGGAAAACATGAACAGTAGTGCCAGACAGGCCTAGGGGAACTTAGGAAACCATGGCAACCAGAGATGGGCAAAAACGGCCTCTAAAAACCTGTGACATATACATACTTCGTAGTTATCTGGAGCAGCAGCAAAGGTAAAGGGATATAGGAGCTTGGAGCAGGGTATTTGGCAGTCTGGGTGTGGGTGAGTGGCAGGCAGGAGGGAGGAACGTGAGGGTGCAATCCTAGCGTGGAGTGAGGCTGGCACTGTTAGGCCAGCAAAGTTTGGCTAGCACAAGAGACATCAGAAAGTATGTTTGTGCCACTCTTGGGGTCAGAGAGGCCAGTACACAAACGTACACCATCCTCCCTGACTCCAAGAGTGGTCTAAACATGCTTTACGGTGGCCCTTGTGCCAGCCAAACTTTGCTGGCCTAGTTGTGCCAGCCTAACTCCAGGTTAGGATTGCGCTCTAAGTCTTCTCCGGCACAAATTACAATCCAAGCCAAGGAAGAACTGCCAGCCTTGTAAGGCTAGTCTTGTATTGGAGAGGAATAAGAAGCCGCCAGTCAAATTCCTATTTCCACACCTGGAAAAATGAATGTTGACACCACCTGCTAGCTAGGATATCAAATAGGTGTTCTCCTTGTCACCTATGTTTTTGTTATGAACATTTTTTTTTCCTAACTGAGGTGCATTCAAAGCATCTGGAGTGGTATAGCCCAGGTAGGGATTTATCACCACTACACTGAGAATCAGGTCTGAATCTGGCCTAAACAGCGAGGCACCAGAGTTGCCACAAAGCCAGGCCCTCAGCCCTGCCTACAGAACAGACCAAATAAAAAGATGCTCCCCTACCCAAAGAGACCACTTTCCCTTTGTTGACCCTAGTGCCAAATCCATTCTCCAGCCAAAGTGATCTGGCAGTTACAATCCTTCCCCTCCCGCTTCACTGTTAAATGCCATCTTTGATTCAATTTCCCAGCAGCCTCAAGTGCAATCCTGTGCTTCCCTTATCTATTATTTGAAAAGGGAAGCACAGGATTGCACTTGAGGCTGCTGTGAAAAAGATGGTTATGAGATGGTGGAACTCACTAGGAAGTTAGAGCAGTGGTTATCAAGCTTTTTAGCGCCAGGACCCACTTTTTAGAATGACAATCTATATGGGGCGCACCGGAAGTGATGTCATGACTGGAAGTGCCGTCATTGTGACACCAGAGCCTGCTGCTTTCCGCAGCAATAAGTTGGGTTATTTCTCAGCCATTTTCCAATAGCAAAGTGAATCAGAAAGGAAAAAGTCTATTTACAATCTTGACGCAAGCAAAATGACCACACAGCCCTCCCACTTTCCAGCCATATTTTCAATATGGCTGCTCTAGGTTCTTCGCAACCCACCTGAAATTGGCTCACAATCCACTGGTGAGTCCCGACCCACAGTTTGGGAACCACTGAGTGAAGTGGCCAAAACAAACTTTCATTAGTTGTCACTAAAAGCAAAGTTAAAAATTGCTGGCACCTTTGCTGAAATTAGAAAGTGGTTTCTGAGTTAGATTTTATCTGTATTATTTATGATTAATGTTTCACTTGATTTTCATGTCCCTTTTTTAGTTGACATGTTGAATACTGTACGGTATATTCATTCCATTACTTACATCTCGGTTTTGCCTCAGAAGAAAAATGTTTCTATGTTGTTTTCTGTCCACAAGATGGTGCTGTGAACCCACCAGTCCCAAATCATAACCTTCATCCATACAATCTTGTGACCTAACAGATGTTGCATAATAAAATGAAAAAGTATATCCAGATGTGACACACTTTGTACATTCCATCTGTACTTTGGGAACCAGCCGTGGAACAGTCCCAGGTAACACTTTTTTTTTTCCCCCTAGCTGGAAAGCCAATGTGAATCAGTGAATAGGCTGACATTAGCCTGGGACATTGCTTGAAGGGCAGGGATACAAACAAGAGCAGTGGCAGTATGTATGTATGTATGTATGTATGTATGTATGTATTTATTTATTTATTTATTTATTTATTTATTTATTTATGGGATTTTTATACAGCTTTTCTAAAACTCAAAGCAGTGAAAGGAAGGTGAAGTATGAGGACAACTCCACTGAGAGTGTGACTTCTAGCTGGGTGACTCAGTTCCACACTAATATCTGGTATGCAGGGCTACAGCTCAGTGGTAGAGCACATGTTTTGCATGCAGAGTTATACAAGTTCAACCCTGGGAGAAAAACCTTGCCCCAAACCCTGAAGAGTGCGTACTCAGGACCACTTAATAAATACATATGATTTTCCTTTAACTAATATGTTAGGACAGTGATCTTCAACATTTTTTATGCCATGACCCAATTGAATGAATGAATGAATGAATGAATGAATGAGGGCACAATCCTAACCTGGAGTTAGGCCAGCAGTTAGGCCAGCAAAGTTTGGCCGGCACAAGGGCCAATGTAAAGCATGCTTGGGCCACTCTCAGCATCAGGGAGGATGGCACACATCTATGTGCTGGCCTCTCTGACCCCGAGAGTGGTCCAAACATACTTTATGGTGCCCCTTGTGCTGACCAAACTTTGCTGGTTTAACTGTGCCGGCCTAACTCCAGGTTAGGATTGCACCCTGAATGAATGAATGAATGAATGAATGAATGGAGACCGGGGACCCACTGTCGATCCCGCCATGCTCCTGGGACTCTATCTGCCCACGCTGCCCCCATTGCTGCCCCCTCTCCCCACCCTTGTTACACCTTCCCAACACTGTTCACTGTAGCCAAATATTCCTGTTAGAGCAAGCAGAAAAGGTCACCATCAAGCCTGGCACTAATGAAAACTATTTTGGCACAATTGCTAAAGAACTTGAGTAGGCCTGAGACACCATCTCCTGATACCTGAAGGGGTACACCAGATGCCTTCCTGCTTTACCTGGTGGTGCTCTAGCCCAGTGGTCTTCAACCTTTTTCATTCCTGTAAGTTGGTGCAACCCCACAACTGGGGCTTCACGTTGCCACTGGGGTTCCAACCCCAAGTTGAAGAACACTGTGTTAGGAGATCCTCAGCATGCACTTTTGTCACTTTAAAACACACTGGTGAAACTTGATGGTTGAGGCTTTAAAAAAAATAGACCACAGAAGACTTCTGGAAGCCTCCGATACAGGCCATGGATTTTGTGGGCATAATAAGGAAATGACATTTATGGGCATGGCCTCAATCTGTTTAATCGCTTGTGTTTAATCGCTTGTGTTGTGATGTGTTTAATCGCTCGAAGTAGTCCAACTATACACTACTTTTTCACCTGTTTCATAGCAGACTACCACTGAAAACAGCAGAACATCTCCAGGAAGAACTTGATGAAGGGATACCGTTGACACTCTGATACTAAATTTATGAAAAAGGAACATCCCGGTTTAATTTACAAGAGTTTTGTATGCCAGTCCTCCCGTCACAGCTTGGTTTTCACGGATGTGTTCAAAAAATGTTGCATCTTGCCAACCCTGATGTCCAATTGGCTCAAGCAGGCCAATTCCCTTTTCCTGCCTTCTCTCTGTGTTCTGCTGCTGGTTTTTCCCCCCCAACTAAAATGTCAACATTCTATGGCTTCTAGGGGCCTACTGAGCATGCCCAGTCCACATCATGTCTTGTCGTTTTTTTAAATGGAGGAGGGGGGTTCCTTTTCCTTGTACTTTTGACTGACAAGCCTGTCTATCTAAGGGACTCCCCTTAGTTCTTAGAACCCACTGCCTTGTCTGTGGGTGGCCCCATTTCACCTGCAAATGGATAGGCTCTCAACAAGGGCAGGCTCCAGAAACAACAGGGCCCAATGCGAGGCATTCCTGCGGGGGACCCCACCCTCTCCACAGGGCCCCCACTCATTTTAAGAAAACATTTCAGGTGCTGTGTGCAGCACCTGGAAATAATCAGTGGTGACATGATGACATCATCGCCAACTGCTTCCAGGAGGCCCATTTTAAGCAGCCGGGGCAGGTGAGAGGGCACAGGGTAAAGCTGCTTGGCTCATCCCACTGACTAACACCCCATAGAGATTATGGCTGTAGCAGCAGGCAATAGCCTCACTGTGCTGGTGAGCCCCCCCCCCCAAGTGCAGGGTCCAATGTGATGACATTGGTCACATTGGCTTAAGGCCGGCCCTGCTCTCAACCACCTTAATTTACCATGAGTATGTAAGATGATAATTTGCACCTGTTACATTGTCATCAAAGTATGGTCCAATGATCCATTATTGCAAGGCATGCCAAAAATCAAAGATGGGCGTTATTTAATCATTGACCGCAGATGCAAGCAATATTACCACTGGCTGAAGCAACCAAAGAAGGCTCGGATTTTTCCAACAGTGAAAACATGGAGGTGGTTGTAACAAACTGGCCCTGAAGCTGAGCTCAAACCGCGGAGGAACTGCAAAGCACAGATTCCGAAATGAATTCAGGAGAATTGATTACACCATAATTTTTGAGATAATGCCTCATTTTGGGAATTAATTGAAGGACTGATGGCCTCCAGAGTTAGCAGAACAGCTGGGTAAATTACAAATGATAGTAAAACCAGGGGTTGCGTTTACATAGCTGGAGCATCCACGCAGAAAAACAAATTACGACAAATTAATGGGAAGTGTGACATTCTCTGTACATGTAAATAAGCACTGAATCTGAGGCCTCTCTTTTCCCTAAGTGCTCGTAAATAAAAAGTATAACAGATCTCGTGCAAAGTAAGCACATGCTTACAATTTTCCAAGCATTGTAGATCCCCTGTGTGAAATTTCCCATTTTTATTGCTTCTATGTTAGGGTTTACGAAGTTGCTAGCCATTCCCCCACCCTACTCCCGAATCTGATACATGCTTCAGTAGGGAGATTTCCTGTATTGTGTTGAAGCAGGATTTTGTAGAAAAATCATTAGCTCAAACTAAGGGCATAGCTAAAGAAGTGCAGGGGAGTGCAATTGCACTGGGCAATAAGCCGGGGGGGGGGCAACAAGCTGAGCTTGACAATTGTGACCAAAATTGTGAATACCATCATGTTATATACCATTTGATGTGGAATTTAATGCAGAATGCAATGAAACAAATCAGAGTGAACTATCTTCATTCTATCAAATGTTTATGGCTAAAAAAGCAAGAAAATGAAAATGCAACTGTGACGTCATTTCCGTTGTGATGTCACTTCCGGGGCATCATTTTGCCCTCTGCACCAGGCTATACTTTCATGAGCAATGGCAGTGGTCCAAACCTTCATCTCTATGTATATGCAGCTACATTTCATTGGATCATTTGGGTGAAGTTGCCTTACACAAAGCCAGACCACTAGTTCACCTATCCAAGTATTTTCCACTCTGGGTTCCCAAAATCTGCTGTTTGATCTTCTTATCTGTTGATTGAACCTGGGACCATCTGCTTGCAAAATGTACACTCTTCCTCTGATATGTGGTCTTTCCCTGTGCATAGCGATGGCTGGAGAGAAGGAACTGTGACAAACACACCCCTGTCATATTGTGGGTAATGGGTGGACATGGGCTCCAGCTTGCCTGATTTGTGAACAATGGGCTGTCATTGAATGAACAGAATGAAAAAAAAAATGTGGAAACAGATATTCATGCTTTTCTACATTTAAAAATGACATGTTATTAAAAAGCAACTTAAGTTGCATGAGAAAGTACTATGTGAATTTTTTTTTCCTTGAAAAGTGGTATATAAATTGTTTTTATAAAAAATAATGATAGGTGGATGAACAATTCTTGAGGCTTTAGGCCTAACGCCTCCCATTTGCAGGCTGTTCAGAAACTGATGCAAATATACATTTTAAGCATATGCATTGGTGCATTAAAAATCATTCAAAACTCAGAGCGCAATCCTATACCCCCATTGCTCCAGCGCTACGGTCTTGCACCAGCCAAATGCTGTCACAAACATGCCCTAAAGCGCATCAGTGTTGGAGGTACGGCGTTGGACCAGCGCAAGCAACAGCGGCACGCAGCTGGCTCTGGGCCTCAGCAAGGGCATTCCAGAGGTGTGTCAGGGGCGTAACTGGGTGGCGCAGTGGGTGGAGACAGGGATTGTGACGCAGGACAGCCATAGTGCCAAATCCTAAACCCCATCCCCAGCCTTGGTGGCCCCAATTCGGGCCACTCCCGGGTATGTGCACCTGTGCCTGCAAAACAGCAGGCGCAGATCCGAGCAGGCCCATGGGGTGACTGGGGCTTACACGGGTGCAAGGGGAAAACCTCCCCTTGTCCTGCACTTCGCTGCTGCTGCTTCCTAATGGGCTTTAGGATACAGCCCTGTTATGTCGGCCTTATTATGTCAGCATTACTTAGGATTGCACTGCCCAATATTCCTTATTTTTTCAGTCTGCCTTGCAGTTAGAACTGCCTGTGTGCTGTGTATGTACATTGCAGAATATATGGCCAAGTGCTGCTTGCTTGATACTTTCTCTGTTGGCTTTGAGAAGGCCAGTGCAAAGTTTTTTTCTTCCTACAAGCTGTTCAGGACAGATAAAATGAGTTTTAGTGATAAATTTGCATGGTGGAAGCTCGCATATAAGTTGAAACAAATTTGATACAGGTTGATTATCCCTTATCTGGATGGCTTGGGGAGGGAGGGTGTCTGGATTTTGGATTTTTCTCGATTTCAGAATAATTGCATAAATAGAATGAGAAATGTTTTCTCTTGCTCTTTTCAGTGTGACTAATTTGAGTGTCTGCTGGACTTTTTGACATTTTTCAACAATGTCTGTACAGGCACACACAACAGAGGAGAGACTAGAACTTACAGCCTGTTCATGGGAATGAGCACAAGGCCTTTTTTCTACAGAAAGTTTTAAAAAATATTGGACAAAGATATCTGGATTTTGGAATAGTCTGGATTTTGGATGTCTGGATAAGAGATCATCTACCTGTATATAAATTATTACTGTTCTCATTCCTAAGGTAAAAAAGACTCACGTACAATCTCTATATAGGACTGAGCTGAAAAGAAGTATGTTTCGAGAAAACATTGGCAGCACTGAAATGTACTTTTCATGCATTGTATCTGAAGAGGGCGGTATTCACCCACGGACAGAGAATGCTTACCCAGCTTGCACTTAGTGATGTCGGTGCCTAGACAGTGCTGAATAACTACATTTCATCTTAACCTCCTGTTCACGACATGACCCCTGATTGGCTGGGGTTGTCTTTTTGGCTGATCCTAACAAGAAGGAACCTGTGTTTGTTTTTAATGGTGCTAAAGTCTCAGCAGATATAGGAAACAATGACAACGAGAGGTAGTGAGCAATATAAATACTTGCAAAGTTTTGGAAATGGTTGTTCCGTGAACATGTTGCCTGCTAACTGCAAGTGTGCATTTCACCTCTAAAAGCAAAACTGGTGAGCAGGAGCATAAGCTAAAGAAGTACAGGGGGTGCAATTGCACCAGGCAACAAGCTTTAGGGGGGCAACAAGCTGAGCTTGGCACTAGTGGCCAAAATGGTAAAAACCTTGGTATATAAGAATAATACCATCATATATCGTTGAAAAGATAATTTAATGCAGAATGCAATGAAATAAACCAGAGTGTAATACCTTATGTTATACCTTACCTCAAATGTTACAGCCCAAAAACCAGAAAACGGAAATACAACTGTGATGTCACTTCCTGTTGTGATGTCATTTCTGGGGCAACATTTTGCCCTCTGCACTGGGCTATACTTTCATTAGCTACACCCCTGCTGGTGAGCATTTATCACATTCAGGAGATCTCAACTGATAGTGATAACTTTGATTCAGCCAACATTATCCACAGTATCATGTAGAGTTGGTCCAGCCAACACTGAATCAACTTCTGTCTGAATCAGCTGGGGTCCTACCTTTCCAACATGACATGTTGGTAGCATGACACCAACATGACAACCACCTGTTTTGATTCCATGATTATCACAATTTCCACCTGTACAATCAAGGCCCAAGATATCTTTGGAGCTTCAACATGTCTCTTATTCACAGATTAAATATTGGAATAATATAAGAATCACAGAATAGCGTGGGGAAGAGATCAGGATGTGATGAAAGCCAGAAACATAAATCAGTGAGTCATTCCGTGTTGTTGTTGTTGTTGTTGCTGCTGCTGCTGCTGCTGCTGCTGCTGCTGCTGCTGCTGTTGTTGTTATTATTATTGTTCAGCCGCTAAGTCATTCGCAACCCCATGGACCACAGCATGCCAGGCCTCTCTGTCTTCTACTAGCTTCTGGAGTTCACCCAATTTCATGTTCATTGCTTCAGTGACATTATCTAACTATCTCATCCTCTGCCACCCCCTTCTCCTTTTGCCTTCAATCTTTCCCAGCATGAGGGTCTTTTCTAAAGAGTCCTCTCTTCTCATGAGGTGGCCAAAGTATTTGAACTTCAGCTTCAGCATTTGTCCTTCCAGGGAGCAATCAGACAACTTCCTGTAGGATTGCCCAATTGGATCTCCTTGCATCCCAGGGAACTCTTAAGAATCTTCTCCAACACCATAATTCAAAAGCATCTGTTCTTCAGCGCTCCGCCTTCCTTATGGTCCATCTCTCACAGCCATACCATAGCTTTATGTGAACCTTCATTGGCAGGATGATGTCTCGGCTTTTTATTAAGTTGTCTAGGTTTGCCAGAGCTTTCCTCCCAAGAAGTCTTTTAATTTCATGGCTGCAATCACCATCTGTGGTGATCTTGGAGCCCAGGAAAATAAACTCTGTCACTGCTTCCATTTCTTCCCCTTCCATTAGCCAGGAAGTGATGGGAATGGTTGCCATTATCTTAGGGTGTTTTTTTTTAATGTTGAGTTTCAAGCCAATTTTGGCACTTTCCTCTTTCACCCTCATCAGAAGGTTCTTTAGGTCTTCCTCACTTTGCGCCATTAGAGTGGCATCATCTGCACATCTGAGGTTGTTGATATTTCTCCCAGCAATCTTGATTCCAGCTTGTGAGTCTTCCAGCCCAGCCTTTCTCATCACATACTCTGCATATAAGTTAAGTAATCTGGGTGACAGTCTACAGCCTTGTTGTACTCATTCCATGTTACTGTTAATTTAATTCCCATTTTGGATAGCAAGGTTGTGTGACTTCGGGAGAGGCTGGGTGGAGCAGATAAGAAGAGTTTTGGGTGGGTGGTACTGAAAGAAGGCACTGTGGGAGGGGCTTACCAGGGCCAGTTGTGGAAGGCACCGCTTTTCACTGTTTAGATGGGACATACACCCTGGGAAGTGGGACATACGCCCTGGGAAAGCTGCTTAGGGTACCAGCCTTAAACTTTGCTCGAATGCAGTCCACTCCTCCTTCTAGTTTATGATGGGTAAAACATCATGTTTTCTTATAGTATAGCAGCCATGTGAGAGACCACTTGCAGCTTGTGAATTTAAACTCCTTTCTTTCCACATTCCACCACCGCATGTGTGCGATGGAGGGAAAGGGGAAACATTGACAATATAGTGACTACTTATTGCTAGGTTTGGGTATGTTCTCACAAACACATTTATGAACCAAAACATTAAAACATACATAGATTTGGAGAGGCTTCATTTGAGACACATTTCTTGTGTGGAAGGGAATGTCGTGGGAGAAATTGGGTGAAACTTGTAGCTTGCCACATGTGATGCACAAGCCTCTTACTCCCTATCCAAACAGGCTACAGAAAGCATTGATGGGGTACAATTAATATATGTGCATGCCCACTGAATCCTGCGGTGGGGGGCAGTCATGGGGCATCCTTAAGGCAAGGAAACTGCATTGCTGCTGCATTGGTGCTGGAAAGTGGTATAGGATTGGGCCCTTTGTCACATATTACAAGTGACGTGTGTCAGTTTCATATGAGGAAGTGATTTCAGTGCAGAGAATTACTGTGTGGAACACCAGTTACAGGTCAGACAAAGCCACAAACAGTGACTGATATATGATGGGAGAACATGGGTTGAATTCACCCAACTAAACCTGATTTGGAGCACAATCCTAACCTGGAGTTAGGCTGGTACAGTTAGGCTAGCAAAGTTTGGCTGGCACAAGGGCTGCCGTAAAGCGCGTTTGGACCACTCTCAGAGTCAGGGAGGATGGCTCATGTCTGTGTGCTGGCCTCTCTGATTCCGAGAGTGGTCCAAACATACTTTACAGGGACTTTTGTGCCGGCCAGACTTTGCTGGCCTGACTATGCCGGCCTAACTCCCGGTTCGGATTGCACTCTTGGTTTGGTAGTAAAATACAAATCCCTACAAAGGGGAGGGGTGCATTTATTGGATAAAAGAAATGAGAAGTCCTCCATCCTTCAGTTAAAGTGTCTTTTAACCTTGCAGTCCTCGTTACTGACAGGTAAAGACCCTCCCCCAAAGGATATGAAAGGAGGCCTTCCATGTTCCCAATTGGCTGGTTCTTATCTGGCTTCATCCAGTTGCTTCACCCAGGCAGCCTGTCAACCTTTGACCACTTGTCAGATGCCACTTTGGTTATGCCTGCTTGCCCAGGCTGCCCTCAGTGTTGGCTTTATAGATTTTAGAAGAACAAATACAGATTTGTTCCTTTCAACCAGCCTTGACCACTGTCCTTGCACTAGGTGTAGCCCACCCCCACTGTCACATCAAGATCACAGTGCTTCCTTATGTATTTGCTTGTTTGCATGTTTCTTTGAATGTCTTTCCTGACCCATTCTAGAGATTGGGGTAGGTAGGCCACCACTATAACAGCAAAGCCATAAAACCAAGTCTACAGTATATACAGGCACTCCAAAAAGGATCCCCACCAAATCCCAAAATATTAAAAGGAGAGTAATAGATTCTGTATTTTGCAATTTAGCGCCTAATCCTATCCAACTTTCCAGCACCAATGCAGCTGCAATGCAGCCCCAAGCTACAGGAACAAATATTCCCTTACATTGATGATGCCACCATGACTGTCCCCCCACTGCAGGATGCAATGCATGCCATTTTGGCATCTCTGCACCAGCACTGGAAAATTGGGCAGGATTTGGCCCTTGGTGGGGGAAGTCAGCATGTACTTCCACCACATTCAATAGCATGTACTGGGTCAGGGGTATGTGGATCTCAGCTCTTGGGGGTGCGAATGGTCCTTGGGTGCTGTGAATGGTCTGCAGATGTGCCATGGGGGTTGTTCCCTTCCCCTAGGGTAAGCCTGCACTGGCCCAATGGGTCTACTCAGACCTGCACCTGCTCTGTAAGCTGGCTCAAGTCTGCATGTACCTGGATCAAGGCTGCAAAGGGGGATAGGATAGTGGCTCTGACACTAATACTGCCCACTTCCTGGCCCTGATCTGCCCTCCTTCCTGCTCTATCTTCTCCTCATTCCTCCCCCCCCAACCAATTCTGCCCCTCCCCACCTTTCCTCCACCTTCTGAGCTAACTTATTGGCACCAGTGGGTGTGTTTGGTCCTCTGGCATGTGAACTCAGCTACTCATCCTTGAGCCAGAGGCCAGTCTGCTCTGAAAAGTGTGTTGCGTGTTGTGACAGTTGTAAATGGTTTTACCGGGGCTGGTGCTATCCTT
>JAJKFI010035909.1:0-12248 GCA_029204185.1 Lerista edwardsae
ATTTTTTATTGTACTATCTTCATTCTATCAGAAGTTATGGCCCCCCCAAAACAAGAAAATGGAAATACAACTGTGATGTCACTTCCTGTTGTGACATCACTTCCAGGGTGTCATTTTGCCCCTTGCACCAGGCTACACTTTCATTAGCTAAGCCAGTGTTAGTATGTAAATGAATAATAAACAGGCCGTTGCATATTGGTAAAGGTGACTAGCAATCTGAGTGTCTGATGAGAAAGGCCTGGGCTGTCCCCAGAGGAAGAGGCAATCCAAGGGGCAAAACATCATCTGCTCGCAAATGGCAAACTGCCCCATGTTTTCGCATCTTTGATTCAGAATAATGTTTATTTATTAGTGTTATAGTGATTGGACTATTGCAGCTTAGGGCTTTCAGGATCAGAGATTGGCATGCAAAAGACTGGAAAGTACTTTTTCAGGTTTTATTTCCAGGAAAAAAAAATTAGCAAGCTGAAAATAATAAATATTAATTTTTTTAAAAAAAAGAGTGCAAAAATGTCCTGATTTTGTTGTGCAGTGAAAAATCAGAAAATTCTTGGCAAAGGAAACTGTTAAACATAGCGCATGCAATTCCTCTTACAAAGCACCATATGTCTCAAAGAGTAACAAAATAGTAACATCATATGAATATTTATGAGTATTTAATATTTCATGGCTATGACACTGGCACAGCAGCAGCAATTGCAGGTGTCACCCCCCTGTAGTGGTGGAAGGAAGAGCAAGGCTGCAGGGGGTGGGATGGGAGGAAAACATGAACAGTAGTGCCAGACAGGCCTAGGGGAACTTAGGAAACCATGGCAACCAGAGATGGGCAAAAACGGCCTCTAAAAACCTGTGACATATACATACTTCGTAGTTATCTGGAGCAGCAGCAAAGGTAAAGGGATATAGGAGCTTGGAGCAGGGTATTTGGCAGTCTGGGTGTGGGTGAGTGGCAGGCAGGAGGGAGGAACGTGAGGGTGCAATCCTAGCGTGGAGTGAGGCTGGCACTGTTAGGCCAGCAAAGTTTGGCTAGCACAAGAGACATCAGAAAGTATGTTTGTGCCACTCTTGGGGTCAGAGAGGCCAGTACACAAACGTACACCATCCTCCCTGACTCCAAGAGTGGTCTAAACATGCTTTACGGTGGCCCTTGTGCCAGCCAAACTTTGCTGGCCTAGTTGTGCCAGCCTAACTCCAGGTTAGGATTGCGCTCTAAGTCTTCTCCGGCACAAATTACAATCCAAGCCAAGGAAGAACTGCCAGCCTTGTAAGGCTAGTCTTGTATTGGAGAGGAATAAGAAGCCGCCAGTCAAATTCCTATTTCCACACCTGGAAAAATGAATGTTGACACCACCTGCTAGCTAGGATATCAAATAGGTGTTCTCCTTGTCACCTATGTTTTTGTTATGAACATTTTTTTTTCCTAACTGAGGTGCATTCAAAGCATCTGGAGTGGTATAGCCCAGGTAGGGATTTATCACCACTACACTGAGAATCAGGTCTGAATCTGGCCTAAACAGCGAGGCACCAGAGTTGCCACAAAGCCAGGCCCTCAGCCCTGCCTACAGAACAGACCAAATAAAAAGATGCTCCCCTACCCAAAGAGACCACTTTCCCTTTGTTGACCCTAGTGCCAAATCCATTCTCCAGCCAAAGTGATCTGGCAGTTACAATCCTTCCCCTCCCGCTTCACTGTTAAATGCCATCTTTGATTCAATTTCCCAGCAGCCTCAAGTGCAATCCTGTGCTTCCCTTATCTATTATTTGAAAAGGGAAGCACAGGATTGCACTTGAGGCTGCTGTGAAAAAGATGGTTATGAGATGGTGGAACTCACTAGGAAGTTAGAGCAGTGGTTATCAAGCTTTTTAGCGCCAGGACCCACTTTTTAGAATGACAATCTATATGGGGCGCACCGGAAGTGATGTCATGACTGGAAGTGCCGTCATTGTGACACCAGAGCCTGCTGCTTTCCGCAGCAATAAGTTGGGTTATTTCTCAGCCATTTTCCAATAGCAAAGTGAATCAGAAAGGAAAAAGTCTATTTACAATCTTGACGCAAGCAAAATGACCACACAGCCCTCCCACTTTCCAGCCATATTTTCAATATGGCTGCTCTAGGTTCTTCGCAACCCACCTGAAATTGGCTCACAATCCACTGGTGAGTCCCGACCCACAGTTTGGGAACCACTGAGTGAAGTGGCCAAAACAAACTTTCATTAGTTGTCACTAAAAGCAAAGTTAAAAATTGCTGGCACCTTTGCTGAAATTAGAAAGTGGTTTCTGAGTTAGATTTTATCTGTATTATTTATGATTAATGTTTCACTTGATTTTCATGTCCCTTTTTTAGTTGACATGTTGAATACTGTACGGTATATTCATTCCATTACTTACATCTCGGTTTTGCCTCAGAAGAAAAATGTTTCTATGTTGTTTTCTGTCCACAAGATGGTGCTGTGAACCCACCAGTCCCAAATCATAACCTTCATCCATACAATCTTGTGACCTAACAGATGTTGCATAATAAAATGAAAAAGTATATCCAGATGTGACACACTTTGTACATTCCATCTGTACTTTGGGAACCAGCCGTGGAACAGTCCCAGGTAACACTTTTTTTTTTCCCCCTAGCTGGAAAGCCAATGTGAATCAGTGAATAGGCTGACATTAGCCTGGGACATTGCTTGAAGGGCAGGGATACAAACAAGAGCAGTGGCAGTATGTATGTATGTATGTATGTATGTATGTATTTATTTATTTATTTATTTATTTATTTATTTATTTATTTATTTATGGGATTTTTATACAGCTTTTCTAAAACTCAAAGCAGTGAAAGGAAGGTGAAGTATGAGGACAACTCCACTGAGAGTGTGACTTCTAGCTGGGTGACTCAGTTCCACACTAATATCTGGTATGCAGGGCTACAGCTCAGTGGTGGAGCACATGTTTTGCATGCAGAGTTATACAAGTTCAACCCTGGGAGAAAAACCTTGCCCCAAACCCTGAAGAGTGCGTACTCAGGACCACTTAATAAATACATATGATTTTCCTTTAACTAATATGTTAGGACAGTGATCTTCAACATTTTTTATGCCATGACCCAATTGAATGAATGAATGAATGAATGAATGAATGAGGGCACAATCCTAACCTGGAGTTAGGCCAGCAGTTAGGCCAGCAAAGTTTGGCCGGCACAAGGGCCAATGTAAAGCATGCTTGGGCCACTCTCAGCATCAGGGAGGATGGCACACATCTATGTGCTGGCCTCTCTGACCCCGAGAGTGGTCCAAACATACTTTATGGTGCCCCTTGTGCTGACCAAACTTTGCTGGTTTAACTGTGCCGGCCTAACTCCAGGTTAGGATTGCACCCTGAATGAATGAATGAATGAATGAATGAATGGAGACCGGGGACCCACTGTCGATCCCGCCATGCTCCTGGGACTCTATCTGCCCACGCTGCCCCCATTGCTGCCCCCTCTCCCCACCCTTGTTACACCTTCCCAACACTGTTCACTGTAGCCAAATATTCCTGTTAGAGCAAGCAGAAAAGGTCACCATCAAGCCTGGCACTAATGAAAACTATTTTGGCACAATTGCTAAAGAACTTGAGTAGGCCTGAGACACCATCTCCTGATACCTGAAGGGGTACACCAGATGCCTTCCTGCTTTACCTGGTGGTGCTCTAGCCCAGTGGTCTTCAACCTTTTTCATTCCTGTAAGTTGGTGCAACCCCACAACTGGGGCTTCACGTTGCCACTGGGGTTCCAACCCCAAGTTGAAGAACACTGTGTTAGGAGATCCTCAGCATGCACTTTTGTCACTTTAAAACACACTGGTGAAACTTGATGGTTGAGGCTTTAAAAAAAATAGACCACAGAAGACTTCTGGAAGCCTCCGATACAGGCCATGGATTTTGTGGGCATAATAAGGAAATGACATTTATGGGCATGGCCTCAATCTGTTTAATCGCTTGTGTTTAATCGCTTGTGTTGTGATGTGTTTAATCGCTCGAAGTAGTCCAACTATACACTACTTTTTCACCTGTTTCATAGCAGACTACCACTGAAAACAGCAGAACATCTCCAGGAAGAACTTGATGAAGGGATACCGTTGACACTCTGATACTAAATTTATGAAAAAGGAACATCCCGGTTTAATTTACAAGAGTTTTGTATGCCAGTCCTCCCGTCACAGCTTGGTTTTCACGGATGTGTTCAAAAAATGTTGCATCTTGCCAACCCTGATGTCCAATTGGCTCAAGCAGGCCAATTCCCTTTTCCTGCCTTCTCTCTGTGTTCTGCTGCTGGTTTTTCCCCCCAACTAAAATGTCAACATTCTATGGCTTCTAGGGGCCTACTGAGCATGCCCAGTCCACATCATGTCTTGTCGTTTTTTTAAATGGAGGAGGGGGGTTCCTTTTCCTTGTACTTTTGACTGACAAGCCTGTCTATCTAAGGGACTCCCCTTAGTTCTTAGAACCCACTGCCTTGTCTGTGGGTGGCCCCATTTCACCTGCAAATGGATAGGCTCTCAACAAGGGCAGGCTCCAGAAACAACAGGGCCCAATGCGAGGCATTCCTGCGGGGGACCCCACCCTCTCCACAGGGCCCCCACTCATTTTAAGAAAACATTTCAGGTGCTGTGTGCAGCACCTGGAAATAATCAGTGGTGACATGATGACATCATCGCCAACTGCTTCCAGGAGGCCCATTTTAAGCAGCCGGGGCAGGTGAGAGGGCACAGGGTAAAGCTGCTTGGCTCATCCCACTGACTAACACCCCATAGAGATTATGGCTGTAGCAGCAGGCAATAGCCTCACTGTGCTGGTGAGCCCCCCCCCCAAGTGCAGGGTCCAATGTGATGACATTGGTCACATTGGCTTAAGGCCGGCCCTGCTCTCAACCACCTTAATTTACCATGAGTATGTAAGATGATAATTTGCACCTGTTACATTGTCATCAAAGTATGGTCCAATGATCCATTATTGCAAGGCATGCCAAAAATCAAAGATGGGCGTTATTTAATCATTGACCGCAGATGCAAGCAATATTACCACTGGCTGAAGCAACCAAAGAAGGCTCGGATTTTTCCAACAGTGAAAACATGGAGGTGGTTGTAACAAACTGGCCCTGAAGCTGAGCTCAAACCGCGGAGGAACTGCAAAGCACAGATTCCGAAATGAATTCAGGAGAATTGATTACACCATAATTTTTGAGATAATGCCTCATTTTGGGAATTAATTGAAGGACTGATGGCCTCCAGAGTTAGCAGAACAGCTGGGTAAATTACAAATGATAGTAAAACCAGGGGTTGCGTTTACATAGCTGGAGCATCCACGCAGAAAAACAAATTACGACAAATTAATGGGAAGTGTGACATTCTCTGTACATGTAAATAAGCACTGAATCTGAGGCCTCTCTTTTCCCTAAGTGCTCGTAAATAAAAAGTATAACAGATCTCGTGCAAAGTAAGCACATGCTTACAATTTTCCAAGCATTGTAGATCCCCTGTGTGAAATTTCCCATTTTTATTGCTTCTATGTTAGGGTTTACGAAGTTGCTAGCCATTCCCCCACCCTACTCCCGAATCTGATACATGCTTCAGTAGGGAGATTTCCTGTATTGTGTTGAAGCAGGATTTTGTAGAAAAATCATTAGCTCAAACTAAGGGCATAGCTAAAGAAGTGCAGGGGAGTGCAATTGCACTGGGCAATAAGCCGGGGGGGGGCAACAAGCTGAGCTTGACAATTGTGACCAAAATTGTGAATACCATCATGTTATATACCATTTGATGTGGAATTTAATGCAGAATGCAATGAAACAAATCAGAGTGAACTATCTTCATTCTATCAAATGTTTATGGCTAAAAAAGCAAGAAAATGAAAATGCAACTGTGACGTCATTTCCGTTGTGATGTCACTTCCGGGGCATCATTTTGCCCTCTGCACCAGGCTATACTTTCATGAGCAATGGCAGTGGTCCAAACCTTCATCTCTATGTATATGCAGCTACATTTCATTGGATCATTTGGGTGAAGTTGCCTTACACAAAGCCAGACCACTAGTTCACCTATCCAAGTATTTTCCACTCTGGGTTCCCAAAATCTGCTGTTTGATCTTCTTATCTGTTGATTGAACCTGGGACCATCTGCTTGCAAAATGTACACTCTTCCTCTGATATGTGGTCTTTCCCTGTGCATAGCGATGGCTGGAGAGAAGGAACTGTGACAAACACACCCCTGTCATATTGTGGGTAATGGGTGGACATGGGCTCCAGCTTGCCTGATTTGTGAACAATGGGCTGTCATTGAATGAACAGAATGAAAAAAAAAATGTGGAAACAGATATTCATGCTTTTCTACATTTAAAAATGACATGTTATTAAAAAGCAACTTAAGTTGCATGAGAAAGTACTATGTGAATTTTTTTTTCCTTGAAAAGTGGTATATAAATTGTTTTTATAAAAAATAATGATAGGTGGATGAACAATTCTTGAGGCTTTAGGCCTAACGCCTCCCATTTGCAGGCTGTTCAGAAACTGATGCAAATATACATTTTAAGCATATGCATTGGTGCATTAAAAATCATTCAAAACTCAGAGCGCAATCCTATACCCCCATTGCTCCAGCGCTACGGTCTTGCACCAGCCAAATGCTGTCACAAACATGCCCTAAAGCGCATCAGTGTTGGAGGTACGGCGTTGGACCAGCGCAAGCAACAGCGGCACGCAGCTGGCTCTGGGCCTCAGCAAGGGCATTCCAGAGGTGTGTCAGGGGCGTAACTGGGTGGCGCAGTGGGTGGAGACAGGGATTGTGACGCAGGACAGCCATAGTGCCAAATCCTAAACCCCATCCCCAGCCTTGGTGGCCCCAATTCGGGCCACTCCCGGGTATGTGCACCTGTGCCTGCAAAACAGCAGGCGCAGATCCGAGCAGGCCCATGGGGTGACTGGGGCTTACACGGGTGCAAGGGGAAAACCTCCCCTTGTCCTGCACTTCGCTGCTGCTGCTTCCTAATGGGCTTTAGGATACAGCCCTGTTATGTCGGCCTTATTATGTCAGCATTACTTAGGATTGCACTGCCCAATATTCCTTATTTTTTCAGTCTGCCTTGCAGTTAGAACTGCCTGTGTGCTGTGTATGTACATTGCAGAATATATGGCCAAGTGCTGCTTGCTTGATACTTTCTCTGTTGGCTTTGAGAAGGCCAGTGCAAAGTTTTTTTCTTCCTACAAGCTGTTCAGGACAGATAAAATGAGTTTTAGTGATAAATTTGCATGGTGGAAGCTCGCATATAAGTTGAAACAAATTTGATACAGGTTGATTATCCCTTATCTGGATGGCTTGGGGAGGGAGGGTGTCTGGATTTTGGATTTTTCTCGATTTCAGAATAATTGCATAAATAGAATGAGAAATGTTTTCTCTTGCTCTTTTCAGTGTGACTAATTTGAGTGTCTGCTGGACTTTTTGACATTTTTCAACAATGTCTGTACAGGCACACACAACAGAGGAGAGACTAGAACTTACAGCCTGTTCATGGGAATGAGCACAAGGCCTTTTTTCTACAGAAAGTTTTAAAAAATATTGGACAAAGATATCTGGATTTTGGAATAGTCTGGATTTTGGATGTCTGGATAAGAGATCATCTACCTGTATATAAATTATTACTGTTCTCATTCCTAAGGTAAAAAAGACTCACGTACAATCTCTATATAGGACTGAGCTGAAAAGAAGTATGTTTCGAGAAAACATTGGCAGCACTGAAATGTACTTTTCATGCATTGTATCTGAAGAGGGCGGTATTCACCCACGGACAGAGAATGCTTACCCAGCTTGCACTTAGTGATGTCGGTGCCTAGACAGTGCTGAATAACTACATTTCATCTTAACCTCCTGTTCACGACATGACCCCTGATTGGCTGGGGTTGTCTTTTTGGCTGATCCTAACAAGAAGGAACCTGTGTTTGTTTTTAATGGTGCTAAAGTCTCAGCAGATATAGGAAACAATGACAACGAGAGGTAGTGAGCAATATAAATACTTGCAAAGTTTTGGAAATGGTTGTTCCGTGAACATGTTGCCTGCTAACTGCAAGTGTGCATTTCACCTCTAAAAGCAAAACTGGTGAGCAGGAGCATAAGCTAAAGAAGTACAGGGGGTGCAATTGCACCAGGCAACAAGCTTTAGGGGGGCAACAAGCTGAGCTTGGCACTAGTGGCCAAAATGGTAAAAACCTTGGTATATAAGAATAATACCATCATATATCGTTGAAAAGATAATTTAATGCAGAATGCAATGAAATAAACCAGAGTGTAATACCTTATGTTATACCTTACCTCAAATGTTACAGCCCAAAAACCAGAAAACGGAAATACAACTGTGATGTCACTTCCTGTTGTGATGTCATTTCTGGGGCAACATTTTGCCCTCTGCACTGGGCTATACTTTCATTAGCTACACCCCTGCTGGTGAGCATTTATCACATTCAGGAGATCTCAACTGATAGTGATAACTTTGATTCAGCCAACATTATCCACAGTATCATGTAGAGTTGGTCCAGCCAACACTGAATCAACTTCTGTCTGAATCAGCTGGGGTCCTACCTTTCCAACATGACATGTTGGTAGCATGACACCAACATGACAACCACCTGTTTTGATTCCATGATTATCACAATTTCCACCTGTACAATCAAGGCCCAAGATATCTTTGGAGCTTCAACATGTCTCTTATTCACAGATTAAATATTGGAATAATATAAGAATCACAGAATAGCGTGGGGAAGAGATCAGGATGTGATGAAAGCCAGAAACATAAATCAGTGAGTCATTCCGTGTTGTTGTTGTTGTTGTTGCTGCTGCTGCTGCTGCTGCTGCTGCTGCTGCTGCTGCTGTTGTTGTTATTATTATTGTTCAGCCGCTAAGTCATTCGCAACCCCATGGACCACAGCATGCCAGGCCTCTCTGTCTTCTACTAGCTTCTGGAGTTCACCCAATTTCATGTTCATTGCTTCAGTGACATTATCTAACTATCTCATCCTCTGCCACCCCCTTCTCCTTTTGCCTTCAATCTTTCCCAGCATGAGGGTCTTTTCTAAAGAGTCCTCTCTTCTCATGAGGTGGCCAAAGTATTTGAACTTCAGCTTCAGCATTTGTCCTTCCAGGGAGCAATCAGACAACTTCCTGTAGGATTGCCCAATTGGATCTCCTTGCATCCCAGGGAACTCTTAAGAATCTTCTCCAACACCATAATTCAAAAGCATCTGTTCTTCAGCGCTCCGCCTTCCTTATGGTCCATCTCTCACAGCCATACCATAGCTTTATGTGAACCTTCATTGGCAGGATGATGTCTCGGCTTTTTATTAAGTTGTCTAGGTTTGCCAGAGCTTTCCTCCCAAGAAGTCTTTTAATTTCATGGCTGCAATCACCATCTGTGGTGATCTTGGAGCCCAGGAAAATAAACTCTGTCACTGCTTCCATTTCTTCCCCTTCCATTAGCCAGGAAGTGATGGGAATGGTTGCCATTATCTTAGGGTGTTTTTTTTTAATGTTGAGTTTCAAGCCAATTTTGGCACTTTCCTCTTTCACCCTCATCAGAAGGTTCTTTAGGTCTTCCTCACTTTGCGCCATTAGAGTGGCATCATCTGCACATCTGAGGTTGTTGATATTTCTCCCAGCAATCTTGATTCCAGCTTGTGAGTCTTCCAGCCCAGCCTTTCTCATCACATACTCTGCATATAAGTTAAGTAATCTGGGTGACAGTCTACAGCCTTGTTGTACTCATTCCATGTTACTGTTAATTTAATTCCCATTTTGGATAGCAAGGTTGTGTGACTTCGGGAGAGGCTGGGTGGAGCAGATAAGAAGAGTTTTGGGTGGGTGGTACTGAAAGAAGGCACTGTGGGAGGGGCTTACCAGGGCCAGTTGTGGAAGGCACCGCTTTTCACTGTTTAGATGGGACATACACCCTGGGAAGTGGGACATACGCCCTGGGAAAGCTGCTTAGGGTACCAGCCTTAAACTTTGCTCGAATGCAGTCCACTCCTCCTTCTAGTTTATGATGGGTAAAACATCATGTTTTCTTATAGTATAGCAGCCATGTGAGAGACCACTTGCAGCTTGTGAATTTAAACTCCTTTCTTTCCACATTCCACCACCGCATGTGTGCGATGGAGGGAAAGGGGAAACATTGACAATATAGTGACTACTTATTGCTAGGTTTGGGTATGTTCTCACAAACACATTTATGAACCAAAACATTAAAACATACATAGATTTGGAGAGGCTTCATTTGAGACACATTTCTTGTGTGGAAGGGAATGTCGTGGGAGAAATTGGGTGAAACTTGTAGCTTGCCACATGTGATGCACAAGCCTCTTACTCCCTATCCAAACAGGCTACAGAAAGCATTGATGGGGTACAATTAATATATGTGCATGCCCACTGAATCCTGCGGTGGGGGGCAGTCATGGGGCATCCTTAAGGCAAGGAAACTGCATTGCTGCTGCATTGGTGCTGGAAAGTGGTATAGGATTGGGCCCTTTGTCACATATTACAAGTGACGTGTGTCAGTTTCATATGAGGAAGTGATTTCAGTGCAGAGAATTACTGTGTGGAACACCAGTTACAGGTCAGACAAAGCCACAAACAGTGACTGATATATGATGGGAGAACATGGGTTGAATTCACCCAACTAAACCTGATTTGGAGCACAATCCTAACCTGGAGTTAGGCTGGTACAGTTAGGCTAGCAAAGTTTGGCTGGCACAAGGGCTGCCGTAAAGCGCGTTTGGACCACTCTCAGAGTCAGGGAGGATGGCTCATGTCTGTGTGCTGGCCTCTCTGATTCCGAGAGTGGTCCAAACATACTTTACAGGGACTTTTGTGCCGGCCAGACTTTGCTGGCCTGACTATGCCGGCCTAACTCCCGGTTCGGATTGCACTCTTGGTTTGGTAGTAAAATACAAATCCCTACAAAGGGGAGGGGTGCATTTATTGGATAAAAGAAATGAGAAGTCCTCCATCCTTCAGTTAAAGTGTCTTTTAACCTTGCAGTCCTCGTTACTGACAGGTAAAGACCCTCCCCCAAAGGATATGAAAGGAGGCCTTCCATGTTCCCAATTGGCTGGTTCTTATCTGGCTTCATCCAGTTGCTTCACCCAGGCAGCCTGTCAACCTTTGACCACTTGTCAGATGCCACTTTGGTTATGCCTGCTTGCCCAGGCTGCCCTCAGTGTTGGCTTTATAGATTTTAGAAGAACAAATACAGATTTGTTCCTTTCAACCAGCCTTGACCACTGTCCTTGCACTAGGTGTAGCCCACCCCCACTGTCACATCAAGATCACAGTGCTTCCTTATGTATTTGCTTGTTTGCATGTTTCTTTGAATGTCTTTCCTGACCCATTCTAGAGATTGGGGTAGGTAGGCCACCACTATAACAGCAAAGCCATAAAACCAAGTCTACAGTATATACAGGCACTCCAAAAAGGATCCCCACCAAATCCCAAAATATTAAAAGGAGAGTAATAGATTCTGTATTTTGCAATTTAGCGCCTAATCCTATCCAACTTTCCAGCACCAATGCAGCTGCAATGCAGCCCCAAGCTACAGGAACAAATATTCCCTTACATTGATGATGCCACCATGACTGTCCCCCCACTGCAGGATGCAATGCATGCCATTTTGGCATCTCTGCACCAGCACTGGAAAATTGGGCAGGATTTGGCCCTTGGTGGGGGAAGTCAGCATGTACTTCCACCACATTCAATAGCATGTACTGGGTCAGGGGTATGTGGATCTCAGCTCTTGGGGGTGCGAATGGTCCTTGGGTGCTGTGAATGGTCTGCAGATGTGCCATGGGGGTTGTTCCCTTCCCCTAGGGTAAGCCTGCACTGGCCCAATGGGTCTACTCAGACCTGCACCTGCTCTGTAAGCTGGCTCAAGTCTGCATGTACCTGGATCAAGGCTGCAAAGGGGGATAGGATAGTGGCTCTGACACTAATACTGCCCACTTCCTGGCCCTGATCTGCCCTCCTTCCTGCTCTATCTTCTCCTCATTCCTCCCCCCCAACCAATTCTGCCCCTCCCCACCTTTCCTCCACCTTCTGAGCTAACTTATTGGCACCAGTGGGTGTGTTTGGTCCTCTGGCATGTGAACTCAGCTACTCATCCTTGAGCCAGAGGCCAGTCTGCTCTGAAAAGTGTGTTGCGTGTTGTGACAGTTGTAAATGGTTTTACCGGGGCTGGTGCTATCCTT